>JAABOM020020835.1:0-114592 GCA_011800125.2 Solanum clarkiae
GAAGTAGCAGTTAGTCAATGCAACTTTCGACGCTCATCATGGGTCATCCGGAAACAGTCGCGCTATGTTTTTAAACACAGGGGTCAAGCTGCGTACATCCGAACTCCCCTTACCCCGCAATGGACGGAAGCCTTTGAGGCACTGGGGTAATGTTGTTGTTGTTGTTGGCGATCGAAACTGATTCGCTGTAGCCTTGCTTACTTCTTATTCTGAATCCGGCTTTTACATGATGAGAGGATTTAATTAAGCATTGTAGAACTAATATGGCTTGCACCATCTCGATGCAGGATTTAGATAGAAGTTAAGTTGTAACATGGAATTCATGCGACCTGGAGTGGACTATCTTATGAATAGCCGAAAATGTTAAATCGCCCACGTGGAATTTTACGCTAAATTCGCTGGTTTGATCTGATTTTTGCTGCTGCTTCCATGATTCCTGAATCTTTTCAAGATAGAATAACTTTCTTCTGGTTGAAGGACAGTAAAAGAAAGGAGGGAAGGGGGAAGTTAAGATAAATAAAAAGTTCAAAGGAACCTTAAGTATATTTTTGTGTATTTTGTTAGTGCAACCACAAATGGTTCGGAGAATAACGGAAATGTTGGATGAACAATATGTTTGGTCAAATTTGTATGGCAAGGGATACATATACAGAACAATCAGAATACATGCTTTGCCAGCGCCTCATATTAGAAAGGACCAAAGACCTGTTCAAAAAGATTTTTAAAAAAAGGCATAAAAAATAATAAAAAGAACCAAAGAAAGAATACACTATTCACTAAACAGTTTACTCAGTCGAAAAATTGAATATTAGCAGCACGAAGCGCAGGCATTTTGCCTAGTATTATCACAATTCATTTAATATACTGGATTTGAAATAAAGTATTTGTATTTGATATGTTAAAATTGCACCTTTAAATGAAGTATAAAACGATCTTTATTTAAATGTGCAACCCAACAAGGTTGAAGTCAAATGCAACAGAAAAAATGACAAGAATATTACTTGTAGGTGTAATAAAAAATGGTGGTCTTTATTTCTAAAATCCTTGCAGAAAGTAAAATTTAAAAAGTTCGATTTTTTTTTTTTTTGTTGCTCAGTAACTAAGACTTCGGTTGTTATTAATAAGAATGTGAAACTAAGGCTGTGGATTCCCAAATTTAGATCATAACATTGATCTAATTGCTTTTATGAAACTCTAGTTAAGTAATCCTAAGGTAAACCAGTCAACTTTTTTAAGTACTAGAGTCCTTCTGATACATCTATAAGATATCACTCTAATTTTTCGTGACACTTGAATTTTATTTTTAAAAACTATTAATCTAGATCTCAAGTGGATTATTACCGTGAGATATCAAATGTTAGATAGAATATGAGACCCAAATCCTTGTGTTTAGTTCTTTTTTTCTAAGTAAGTAAAGAATATATGTAGATTTTAATACAGGCCTTCATTAAAATTCATAAACAATAAAAAAAACTAACCACACCCTAAGAATTATTGTCTAAAAGACTTCTATCTATGCAACTATTTCATTGTTACTCCTCTTTTGGGGCTCTGCAATTCTAGCTAGGGGTTACTTATCACAAAAAGTGCAAAATCCGAACTATAAATAAAAGTATTCATGCGTACAATGATCAAGAAGAAGAATCAAGATCCAAAAGATTAATTTCATAGTCACAAAGAATGAACAAAATCACAAGCGTATTGTTCTTTGTCCCAAAACACTAAAAAAAAAAACTTCAAGAACCCCAAAAAACTCAATTTTTTTAAGAACTTTTAATAAAATTTTAAAACTAGATATTTATAGTTTATAAAAATAACAAATAAAGTTTAAAATAAATTAGAGTTTGTGCATGCGCAGCTACGCTTCATCCTTTTTTTGTGGTCATAATAGCTTGGTCACATCGGGTAGCACAATGATTTTTTCGCGCCAAACTTGTGCTAAGTAATAGGTTTCACGCAGCCCCACATCTGAAATTCCGGCCACGTCAATTCAACGCATTACTATCTTCTCAGCAACAAGTCTACCTCAAGTTGTAGTCTATGAACGGATGATGCAGCCGCATGTGGTCATGCAACTGCACCACTTCGTTTTCATCAATAGTAATTTCTGACAACGAACTAATTGCTTATTTTCAAAATTTTTTCACTTTTTTTATTTCTTTTATTGTTGACACTTATGCGATGTTTGGTACGAGGTATTAGTAGCTTAATTCATGGACTATAAGATGAGTATTATTTAATACTATGTTTGGTATGAATTTTGGGACTATGTATAACTAATCCATAAATTAATTAATATACCCTACATGGTATTAGCTAATACCTTCTATTTGGAGGTATTAGCTAATCCCCTTCTATTTAATACTTGGGATTAGATAGGCAAAGACAAAAATATCCCTCTAACTTTTTTATTTTTTGATTTTATGTTTTGTATTTTTAATTTTGTACTATTAAATTTATTTAAATAAACTAGCTTATAAATTTTATATTTTTAATTTTTTACAAGTAAATTTATTTAAATAAATTAGCTTATGAATTTTATTTATTTGTGAGTTCATAATTACATAATATAAAAAATTAATAAATTTACCATGTCAAATTTTTAATTTTATTTATTTGTGGGTTCATATTTACATAATATACAACAAAAAAATTTTCATGTCACTTTTTTTTATAATTAATTTAGTTGAGTGATTTTATTGTTACAAAACAAAGTTTAATGATGTTAAATATGATCTCAAAGTTGAGTGGTGTAAGATATAAATACTATATTAAAACTACAACTTTCAAATTTTATGTGTAAATATAGATTGTCTATTTTACAATTGTTTACCATTTTTCTATTTTAATGGAGTAATAGATGGTCTATCTTTATTAAATTAAAGATTTTCATTTTATTAGTAATGAATTTATTAAGATTACAATTATTTATTCTAAAATAATTCAAGTGAGAAAATAGCAAACATAATAACAAAATTATTATAAGTGAGAAAATAACAAACATAATAACAAAATTATTATTCTCCTAACTAGTTAGGGAAGCAATATTAGAATATATTCGCGAGATCACAAGTATGTCCACATGATCATAATAGGCGAAGAAATTACAGAAAAGTTCAAAGCAATATAGTCTAGACTCAAAATGACAAAAGAATAATGTACATTTGATGCACATAATTGTCTATCTGTGTCAATGCCGATTGTACAATCGAATGATCGCAATTGTTCATCATTTGTCCAATTTTATCAATAGCTATACAATCGAATTAGGGTGTCAAATTGTTATATAAATTTTTATTGAACAAAGGCATTTCATGGGTATCAAAATAAGCATGTCTCGTGCATTATGTTTTACCGCTCAGAACTTGAGAATCACTTATGATCCTGTTCTGTACCACTGTACTGGTAACAATGATGGAATCAATCAAGGCAAACTTTAAAAAAATACAAAACGCATCTTAGGAATTTCAAATCTAAAGCAAAATGCAATTATGGGAAAACACAAACACTTAGTATTTGTTTTAAAGAAAAAGAATGCCTGTTTTAAAGAAAAAGAATGCGAAATGTTTTTGACACACCTCATGGTGGCAGGGCGAGATAAACCTCGACTTTTCGAAAAGTGTCTTTGAACGCAACATTGTGGGGAATAAATGTATTCCAAAGAAAAGTTTGTTTCCATCAGATTTTGTGTATCAGTAAATAGGGAGAAATTCCCTCACCTTTGCTTAATGATTTCAGGAGTTTGTGATTAGCAATTCGTAAGAAATTATAGTGAAAGTGTTAAGTGGACTATAGTTTGAAGATCCGGGAGATTTGAGAAGACCGGGTGTTGGATGTATAGGGTGAAGCAGTGTTTCAAGCGGAAAGTTTTGGGAGGCACACCGATGGTGAAGGGGTGTAGGGGAGGATAGTTTTGTAAATTTAAAATTCAGAAGAAATTGATGGGCTTTGGAGGTGCCACGTTGGCGGGCTTGCCAATCCCCTTATATATATATATATATATATATATATGATATGATATGATTTGAAATTCAAAAACTATTAAGAACAAGTCTGAATCCACTTTTGCTTATTACAATCATATGACACATATATGTTCTCATGCCCTAAAACTAAGGTGCGACATGATCAATGCTTGATACTAAATATTTGTCAAGCGAACCCTAAACTAACATGAGGGTTATAATTACTAGAACTATTTGGTTTAA
The DNA here is from genome assembly GCA_011800125.2 of Solanum clarkiae. Classification (NCBI taxonomy): domain Eukaryota; kingdom Viridiplantae; phylum Streptophyta; class Magnoliopsida; order Solanales; family Solanaceae; genus Solanum; species Solanum clarkiae. Next base: position 4,209 of record JAABOM020020835.1, read on the forward strand.
ATGAAAAAGGTCATCATAACCAACACAATCGAAATAAACCAATCTACACTAAAAGAAGGAAATTGACATTGTTAAACCCATAATTAGTCTCTAAAAAAGGTCACAACTCTAAAAAATGTCTATAATCATATGCTTCATCAGGTGTTTTCTAGAATACTAGAATTATATTATAAATACCTGTTAGGACCTATTCAGATACAACTTTGTTATTTTGATGATGACAAAAACTAGACAGACAGATGTATCGGGAGTCACGAAGAAGAATCCCACTAGGAGAAGTAATGCTAAATAAGGAAACAGAATTAGGAAAGGACTCGGAAAGATAGTTGCACTGAAATAGGACTTCTACAAGGAAAGGAATTTGTGCCCTACATAAAGAAGGAGTCCTAGATGGAATGACTCTAGGGTTAACTATATAAACAATCTTTTAACCCTTGAAGTTACAACTTTTGAAAATCTAGAAAAAGAGAATTCTTCACGCAAGAGCATGGGCACAAGACAAATCAAGCAATATATAGAGCTAGATTTTCCTTGTTTGTTCAAGTTGTTTGCGATGTGCTGCCAAAATACAACACTTTTGATACTTAAAACATAGGATTTTGTGTATTCTCAATGCTACAGTTGTGGGTTTTATGTGTTTTTATATTTAGATTTGCAGGATTACAGCTTGGCTATGATTTGGGGAAAAATTGCAGAAGTTGCTGATTTTTGCTATTGCACGAATCCTTCTATGGGTCGTAGAGCATTTTTTTGAGTTGTAGATAGGTTTTGTGAGGATTTCTACTGAGGAGATATTTTGCTAAAGTTGAAGTTTACGAACATGCAAACGAGTTGTGGAGCAATTTACGAGTTGTAGATTACTTTTCGTGCCTTGAGGATCAAAGAAGTGGGCTTGCAGGAAAGTTATCAGACGAAACCCCCTTTATGGGTCGTAAACCACTTTACGAGTTATGAAGGGGTTTCGTAGAAATGAAGTCCAGAATACAAGTAGCTGAGTACAAGACCTCGAATATAAGCCATAGAAGACATTACGGGTCGTAAAGTTCTTTCGTGGAGTTTGGCAACCAATTTTTCTAACTTGTTTAGGATTTGTTTGTAATTATTATAAATAGGTTTTTTAGGTTATTTTTCAGAAGTACTGTGCAGTTCAGGCCAGTTTTGTATAGTTTAGGTTAAGTGCTCAGAGAACTCAATATTCTTAGAGGGAAAACTGTGAGAGAGACTTTGAGAATACTTTGGTTTAATTCAATCTTCAAGCTTGTAATTTTTATTGATATTGGATTTGCTTGATCTTAATACAATTATGTAAGTATTTAATTATGTCTTCTCAAATCGCAATCTCTTCATCTATACATAGCATGGATAGCCAAAATCCACAGCTAGGGTTATGGGAACCATGAAGATCTAACCAAGTGAATCGGATAATTCACAATTCTAGGAAGGTGTATATGCATGTATTAATTAACTCTCTTAGTTTTGCATGTTTTTTAGTGGTGGCCAATATTAAAACTCGTTTAGTGTTACTGGTTGGACCAAAGTAGTAATGAATAGGAAAAGATCAATTAACAATATCTGATTGATGTGTTCTTGTCTAATCAACCAAACTAGGCAAAGGAGAGGTTGTACTGGGGATAATAGGTAATGATTAGTAATGTACACTATGGAGATGGACCAAGTCGCATTGTGATATTTGCCTCTCACCTTTGATCAAAGGGCTTGGTGAACTTAAATTATCGTCCTGCATACTATACACTAGACAAGAATTAGGTTATCCAGTGATATTGAGTTGGGGAATAATGGGGAACACAATACCCTAGTTTCTCTCTATTATTGATTTTTATCTTGTGATAGTTAGTAAGTTTTTTATTTTTTTCATTGATTATTGCAAACCCCCCTTTGGGGAATTGAGTCGGTTAACTACTCAGATTGGATATTGGTGAATTTGTATTGAGTCTACGTATTCCCTGCAGGTTCGACCCTAACCTTGATTAGGTTTTATTTCTTGACAACGATCGCTTAATCCTCTTAAAAGGAGTTGTAACTTGGGTGGCATCAAGATTTTGGTGCCGTTGCCGAGGAATACGACTAGACCTAGTGATTTTATTAGTAGTTCGAATGTTAATTCTTAGTTCCCTTTATTTCAATTTTGTTTGTATTTTTGTTCTTTGCAGGTTGTATGAGTAGTGTATGCCCAACACTCGGAGTCAAGGTAAGCCCTTAACTCCATTTGATCCAGGGATCCACCGAACTACAAGAAGAATGGCCAAAGGTAACGCCAACAATGCGCTAATGCAGCCCTAAATAGGGACAATATTGATGAGATAGGAATGAGAACTCATTTTCTTTGGAGGACATTCCACAACCTCAGGAGTTCAACGCTAATGCTTACCAGTGGAATCAGTACATGTTGAACCCTATGGCTATAGATGTGACTAGAGCTATTGTGTTGCACCACTACCGGCAGACACAAAGTTCATAGTCTCTAGTGGGTTACTTCAAATGCTGTAGAATCGTGAGCTATTTATGGGCTTACCATCAGAGGATCCACATAACCACTTGCACAATGTGGCATTTGTCTATAAGAGTGTGATATGAACATAGAATCTGTCTGTGGATGTTGTGGGACTTTGTGTCTTCCCATTTTCTCTCATAGGCAATGCTGCATTATGGCTATTTGATTTTCCACAGAGTTCAACCACCAGTTGAGAAGACTTGCAGAAGGGTTTTTTGGATGAGGTATTACCTTAGATTGAAGAAACTTAAGTTAACAGACTAGATCAATAACTTCAAGAAACTTTCTAGCGACTTCATAAGCACTACTTGGGAGCAGTTTACAAAATGCCTGAGGAACATCCCTGATCACAAGATAGTTGATGACACCTTGGTGGAGATCTTCTACCGTGCCCTTGGTGTGAACAATCAGGCCTGTGCTGACATTATCATGGGGGGCATATTTCTAGATCAACCATTTGCAAGGATTGTAAAATGTATGGAGTACTTGGTCAAGACAAATCGTGCATGGGGGCAGCGAGATAGAGCATCTACAAAGAGTTTATGTGCCGTCAGTATAGGGCCAGAGCAAGCTAGAATTAATGAAGAAATTATGTAGCATCTTGGTCAGCTTCGCACAAGCATGGATGTGATGATAAATTAAACCAAGAAAGAGTGAACGTAGTGGTTCACCAACCTCCACGTGCACCCTTGTATGAGGAGCCATACTATGATGAGGGCGCTTGTTTTGTTAATGATCAGACAGAGGGTTTCTGGACCAAGGCCCAAGGGTCCAATTAGGAATATTGACGCCAAGGTCAAGGGAACCAAGGTCAAAACTTTGGAAGAGATGGAGCTTACAAGAGACAACCACGGTGGTTATTATGATAGATACAGGGGTCTAGATGTAGATTGGGGTCGCGAAAGGGCTTCAAAAATGGTCCTTTATGTGCCACCATATAATCGCGACAGAAGTGTAGGCAATTCCAGTATTAAGGAGATGTTTGATCCCCTGTTGAAGAAGGTTGAGACACAGGCTAAGACTCTAAGGGGAATGACATAAGATATTTAAAGTATCAATTGAAAAATAGAGTCTCACTCTGCGGCTATCAAATAGGTTGAACAATAGTTTGGTCAAGTGATGACTCAGCTTAATCATTATCAAAGAGGTACACTACCCAGCAATATAGTGCAAAATCCTAAAAATAAAGAACAGTGTATGCCGGTCAGTACTCAAGGTGGCAAGAGAACTATTGATCCTCCCATGTTGGTCGAAGAGGAAGATGTTTGTGAAGAGATCGTTGAAGCAAAGGATGCAAATGAAGGAGATGGTCATCACAAAGAAGAGGTGCGTAAAGTAGCTGAAGCACCATAAAGGTTTAAGTTCGACACTAGGCCTCCTCCTTCCTTCCCTCAGAGACTCAAAAATAAGAACGATGAAGGCATGTTCAAGAACATCCTCTCCATGTTGAAGAAACTCTCCATCAACATCCCTCTCATTGAGGCATTGGAGAAGATGCCAGGGTATGCGAAGCACATGAAAGACTTGATCACCAAAAAACACACTGTGAGTCAGGAGCTTTCTCAGGAGCTTCAACATTGCAGTACTATCACTATGAAGTCCTTGGTTCAGAAAAGAGAAGATCCAAGTGCTTTCACCATACCCTGCACCATAGGAGATGTAGAGTTCGCGAGGGCACTATGTGAATTAGGTGCCAGTACCAATCTGATGCCCCTTGCAGTCTGCAAGAAGCTTGGTTTGGGAGCCCCTACTCTTACTAGTATGTGGTTATTGATGGCGGATCACACAGTGAAGAAGCATGTAGGTATACTTTATGATGTGTTGGTAAAAGTGGAAAAATTTGTATTCTTTGCAGACTTTGTGATCCTTGATTGTTAAGTTGATTTTTGAAGTTCCTATTATCTTGGGAAGACCCTTCTTAGTTACTGACACACCTTAGTAGATAAGGAGAAGGGCCCACTCAAGTTCAGATTTGGGAAAGATGATATCATGTTCAACGTGTGTCCACAAGAAAGGAAGGACAATGATGTGAGAGTGGTTTTTATTATCGAGACTATTGATAAAGCTGAACTAGAGGTACCCCTTGAAAAAAGATTGGGTGTTGACACATTAGAAGCAGTGCTGATGAACTTCGATAGTGATGACATCCCAGACCATGAGGAGTTGGTGAGTGCTCTAGGGGCGTCCTATGGTCCTAGGCACCAAACTAAACTAGAGCTTGATCTGACAAATCAGGAGTCACCACCCATAAAGGCCTCTATAGAAGACCAACCAGTATTAGAAATGAAGACCCTTCCAACACATCTGAGGTATGTGTCTTTAGGAACTAACAACACTTTTCCAGCCACAGTTGCTACGGACTTGAATGAGAATCAAGTGAGCGCCCTTGTAAGGGTGCTTAAACAATTCAAGAAGGCCATGGGATGGATGATTACAGATAACATTGGTATCCCTCCCGCGGTATGTACACACAAAATCTAGTTGGTCAAAAACTACAAGCCGCTATGCAAGAAGTTGTCCGCAAAGAGATCATCAAGTTTTTGGTAAGCTACACGATTGCCGATAGTGAATGGGTGAGTCGGGTGCAGTGTGTTCCAAAGAAAGGAGGTATCACAGTGGTACCAAATGCCAACAAGGAGTTGATCTTGATGCAGCCAGTCACAGGATGGAGGGTATGAATTGATTATAGAAAGCTCAATGCTTCGATAGAAAAAGATCACTTCCCTATACTATTCATAGATCAGATGTTGGATTGCCTAGCTGGAAAGGGGTTGTACTGCTTACTTGATGGGTATTTTGGATATAATTAGATCACCATTGTTTCAGAGGATCAAGAGAAGACAACTTTTACATGTCCATATGACACCTTCCATATTTAAGAGGATGCCACTCGGGTTGTATAATACCCAGTAACATTCCAGAGATGCATGATATCCATCTTCTTAGACATGGTGGAAGACACTATCGAAGTCTTTATGGATGACTTTAGTGTGGTTGGAGACTCATTTGAGGATTGCATGAAACACCTACATGCTGTTTTGCAAACATGTGAGAAGAGTAATCTAGTACTGAATTGGGAGAAGTGTCACTTCATGTTGAAAGAGGACATTGTGTTGGGGCACAGGATATCCGACAAAGGAATTGAGGTCGACAGAGCTAATGTGGAGGTGATCGAGAAACTTTCCCAACTGATCTCAGTAAAAGGTATAAGGAGTTTCTTAAGGCATGTAGGATTCTATTAGAGGTTCATAAAATATTTCTCTAAAACTTCACACCTATTGTGCAAATTGCTGGAGAAAGATGCTAAGTTTGTTTTCGATGATGCACGCCTAAAAGACTTTGAAGAATTGAAAAGAGGTTGATCTCAGCGCCCATCATTCTAGCACTAGAGTGGTCCAAGCCTTTTAAAATCATGTGTGATGCAAGTGGAGTTGCGCTAGGTATAATATTGGGACAAAGCAAGGAGAAGATACTACATCCCATACACTATGCTAGCAAATTCCTAAACATGGCCCAAAAGAATTACACTATCACTGAATAAGAGCTACTTACACTGGTCTTTACATTTGAAAAGTTCAGATTGTACCTATTAGGGGCCAAAGTGGTGGTGCATACAAACTACTCGACATTTAAATATTCGATGGCTAAGAAGGATGCAAAACCAAGGTAGATGAGATAGGTTCTTCTCTTGCAAGAGCAACTTTAACATCATCGATAGAAAAAGGGCAGAGAATCAGGTTGCAGATGATGCAATGATAAAATTTGATGATGGACTAGAGATAAATGATTCTTTTCCCGAAGACAGAGTGTTGGCTGCATTTCATGATCTGATACCTCATTTTGCAGACTATGCAAACTATCTGTAAGTGATATCATGCTACCCGACCTAAACACACATCAACTTCGGAAGTTTATGTCTGATGGAAGGAAGTTCTTTTGGGATGATCCATACTTGTCCTGTGTATGTGCTATTGGGAGTATTCATCACTGTGTTCCTACGGTTGAAATGATGAGCATCATCGAGGCAGTCATTCATCTTTGGTGGGAGTGCATCATTGTGGAATTCGAACAACCAACAAGACCTTACAATGTTGATGTTACTGGCCCACCATCCACTAAGACGCCCACGACTATGCAAAAACTTGGGACAGATGCCAAAGAGAAGGTGGAGTTTCTCACAAGCATGAGCTCCCTCTAAATCCTTTCATGGTGATTTAGTTATTTGATATATGGGGGATAGATTTCTTGGGACCATTTGTTAGCTCACATGGAAACAAGTATATCCTAGATGTTATCAATTATGTGTCAAAGTGGGTGGAGGTTATGGCTCTACCCAACAATGAGGGCAAAAGTGTGATAGCATTTCTTAAAAAGAACATCTTCTCAAGGTTTGGCACCCCTCGGGCAAGAGGTTTGGAACCCCTCGGGCGATTATCAGTGATGGAGGTTTTCACTTCTACAATAGAATATTTAAAGATCTTCTTGAAAAGTATGAAGTGAAACATCGAGTGGCGGCACTTTATCATCCTCAGACAAGCAGGAAGGTGGAGGTGTCCAATAGGTAAATCAAACAGATCCTATCCAAGACTGTGAATACAAACCAGACATATTGGTAACAGAAGCTGGATAACGCATTATGGGCATACCAGACAACATTCAAGACCCCTATATGCATGTCTCCCCACAAACTTGTCTTTGGGAAAACATGTCACTTGCCAGTAGAGCTTGAGCATAAAGCGATATGGGCACTGAAGAAATTGAATTTGGATTGGACTGATGTAGCAAAATCTAGGCTAAGTTAACTTAACAAGCTTGATGAGTTTGGTTAAAGGTATATGTGAGCTCAGCCTTGTACAACAAAGAATGAAGCTGCAACATGACCATCGCATATTGAACTGACAATTTGCACCAGCGGACTTAGTGCTTGTCTATAATTAAATACTAAGGTTGTTCCCTGGGAAGCACAAATCCAGATAATTAGGACCTTTTCGAGTAGCAGACGTCTATGATCATGGGGATATTGAGTTGGAGAGGTGAAATGGAGGAACTTTTAAAGTAAATGGCCAAATAGTCAAAGCCATACCTTGGGAAAGTGGAAGAGATAAAGACGGTCGAAGAATGGGATCTTGAGTAAGTCTGAGTATTCAAGCTATTTATATTGTGCTACAACAATAAATCAAGCGCTATCTGGGAGGCAACCCAAAGTGGAGACTGGCGCTTAGGCACCCTGGTATATTTTTTTGATCCTTTATGTTTAATTTTGCTTTAATTTTTTGCATTGAGGACAATGCACATCCTTTTCGATGGGGGTGTGGGTAATTATGGGCCTCAGTGAAGTCTAAGTAGCTTATGGTCCATAATTACCCTAATCTTTGATTCAAGAGTTTTCTTGCTTGTGTTCTTTTTCCATGAGAATATTTAATTTCTGTTGAATCGGCATGCTTGGGATGTTTAGATAATATTTATAGCATATAGTACTAATCTTGTAGCAGATAACACATTTTCATGTTTTGTTTGGAAATAAATGATACCCACCAAAAATTTTGATTGCATAGTTAGGTAGTGACCATGCATGTTTAGGTGTCTGACAATATTTATTCTGATAAGTGAGGGTGCACTGAGATAAAAATCATGATCTGTGAGTCTTTTGTTGATAATGTATATAGTGCCATATGATTGTGAGCATAATTTGATTAATTCATGTATTTTGTGCTAATTTAGAACTTGCCCTATTCCTCTAAGTTAGATTGTAGATTAAATAAATTAGGAAAGGATCTTAGGCCATTGTTCTTAAATAGTCCACTTTAGCCTAAAAGTAACCAACTGAATTGATGATATATCCCTTGTTCTGAATATTTGAGCCTAACATGTATCTATTCTTTCAAAACACCTAATTAACTCAGCCTTATCTAGTGAGAAATCCTGAATTTGGCCCTGGTCTTTCCTTGAACATAATGTACCTTTACTGAGGCAAAAAGCCTAAGTTGAGGGTGGCTACCAAAAGTGGCCCTGGTTCTAAGGATGGATATTGGTCACCTCAACAAAGACTAAAAGCCTAAGTTAAGGATGGCTAGTGTAAGGGTAAAGAACAAAAAATAAAGGAAGTGAGTTAGGAATACTTAAAAAAAGGGAAAAATCATGTACAAGGTCCAAGAAAAATTAAAAATGCCTTAGATGTGAGCTAAAAAGAAAAATGAAGTGTAAAACAAGGCAAAAAGCTAAAAAATGAAAAGAAAGCACCCCAGGAAAGCTTGAAAGAGGACAAAGGAAGAATAAGGTGAAATTACCTGAGTTGGTAGGGCAAAAGTGTAGAAAAGCGCAGTTTCAAGGAGGGCCTTTAGTCACTATTTTCCAAAAATATCATACCAAAGCCACCTAAGCCTACGTTACAAGCCTATAAAGTCCTAAAATGATCCTAGTCCAGTTAGTTGAAGATCTGAGTCATGAGTACAGGGGCAAGCGTATGGTATTAGTCATTATGTATGAACATCTTTTGTGAGAGTGAGTATTTTTGCACCATCCTAAGGTTATGTATGAAAACATCATTGAATGTCAGATATGGGACTTCTTTCTGTGAGGGTACTTGCATTGCATTTTTAGCATTTGACTTGTTCAGTAATTATGGACTATTCCCTTGCTTGTCATAGTTGTTTTGTCACATGCACCAGTTTGCCTTGGTTTGCTAAATAGCTATGTGATCCTATTTTGAAAAGTTGGTGTGGGCATTTGAGTTTGAGATGTATGTGTATGCCATTTAGTTGAGCTCTGTGTGTTACTATATTGTCTATATAGATTGAGTCTGTCACTTAAGGATAAACAACCATTTTTAAGTTGAGGGTGTTGATGTGCTACCAAAACACAACACTTTTGATGCTTAAAACTTAGAATTTTGTGTGTTCTGAATGCGATATTTGTAGGTTTTATTTGTTTTTGTGTTTAGATTTGTAGGATCACATGTTGACTATATTTTTGGGAAAAATTGCAGAAGTTGCTGGTTTTTACTATCGTACGGGTCCTTCTATGGGTCGTATAGCATTTTACGAGTCGTAGATATGTTTCGTGAGGATTTACAGTGAGGGACTATTTCCTAAAATTGATGTTTACGATTATCTAGATGAGTCTTGGAGCAATTTTAGAGTTGTAGATTATCTTTCATGCCCTGAGGATTAGAGAAGTGGACTTGCAGGAAAGTTATCAGATGAAACCCCCTTTACGGGTGTAAACCATTTTATGAATCATGAAGGGGTGTCATAGAAGTGAAGCCTAGAATTCCAATAGCTTATTATGAGACCTCGACTACAAGCCGTAGAAGACAATACAGGTCGTAAAGTTCTTTCGTGGAGTTTGCCAACCAATTTTCCTAATTTGTTTAGGACTTATTTGTAATTATTATAAGTAGGTTTTTAAAGTTATTTTTCAGAAGTTCTGAGAAGTTCACGTCAGTTTTGTGTAGTTTATGTTAAGTGCTCATAGAACTCAATTTTCTTAGAGGGAAAAATTGTGAGAGAGTCTTTGACAACATTTGTGGTTTTATTCAATCTTCAAGCTCATGATTGTCATTGACATTGGATTTGCTTGATCTTAATACAATTGTGTAAGTGTTTAATTATGTCTTCTCAATTCATAATCTCCATGAGTAGCCAAATCCCCAACTAGGATTGTGGGAACCATGAAGATCTAACAAAGTAAAATCGGATAATTCACAATTCTTGGAAGGTATATGTATATGATTTAATTAACTTTCTTCATTTTGCATGTTTTCTAGTGGTAACCAGCATTAGAACTCACTTAGTGTTACTGACTGGACCAAGGTAGTAATGAATTGGAAAAGAGATTAATTAATAGGATTCGATTGATGTATTCTTGTCTAATCAACCAAACCGGGCCAATAGGAGGTTGTACTGGTCTAATAAGTAATGGTTAGTAATGCACTCTATGGAGATGGGCCAAATCATATAGTGAAATACGCCTCTCACCTTTGACCAAAGGGCCTGACAAACTTAAATTACTGTCCTATGTGCTATACACTGCACAAGAATTAGGTTATTTGGTGATATTGAGGAGTCAGTTAACTACTCGGTTTGCATATTACTGAATTTGTTTTGAGTCTACGTATTCCCTATGTGTTTGACCCTAACTTTTGTTAGGTTCTATTTCTTGACAACGACCGCTTAATCCTCTAAAAAGGAGGTGTGACTTGGGAGACATCATATGCAATCTTCTTAGTATTATTGTTTAGGGATAATTATTGTAAGAGATTGGTTTTCTTTGAGAGAGTTAATATTAAGAGTGGGTTTGGCTCTCAGTTATAGTGAGTTTAGTCAGAGTAGTTTTATGAGTTGTAAGTTAAGAGTTTGTAAATTGATGTTACTCATGTTTAAGTAATGAGAGTTACTTAAATCCTAGTACTGTAGGTAGTAACTATTTTTCCCTTGAGCAAGGAGTTTTTCTACTATAAGTTGTGTGTCTGCATTGTTATTACGTTCTTACTAGTAGGCTGGTACTGCTACAAAACCTGGTTCATTAGTAGGTTTAGTAATAGTAGTCTTTTCAATTGGTATTAGAGCGGGTCTTTTCGAATAAATGCTAACCACCTCGAAAAGTACAATGGCAGCCCCACCTATTGCTCAAGAGGGATCTTCTCAAAGCAACCCCCACTATTTAATGGAAACTATTACGCCTGGTGGAAGAACCATACGATGGATCACTTGATTGGAGAAATCCTTGATATCTAGAATGTCATCCTGGATGAATCAACCATTCCCATGAAAGATGGTCCCGTGCCCAACACTCGAATACTTTAGGAATGTACTGAATGGGATGCTGCTAACAAGCGAGCAATCTAAAACAATGCCAAGGAAAAACAAATAGCAATTTGTGGCATTGGTCCTTATGAGTGCGACAAAGTCTCTGCCTGTGAGGACACTAAAGCTACTTGGGACACCCTTCAGACAACTCATGAAAGAACTACCTAAGTCAAAAAGGCTAAGATTGACAATCTCAACTGCCCAGTATGAGCTTTTCAGGATGTTCAATAGTGAATCCATACAGGACATGCACAACAAATTCACTGCCATAGTGAATGAAATTTACTGTCTAGGCAAAATCATTCCTACCAGATAGGCCATTCAAAAGTTGCGGAGTGTCTTGCCTGAATCCTGGGAAAGTAAGGTGTAAGCTATTATTAAAGCAAAATATCTCGACACTCTGACCATGGATAAGTTGATGGAAACACTTGTGACCTACAAACTGAAGAAGAAGCATAAAAATGAGCTGAATAAGAAGAGGAAAGAAAAGAGCCTGGTTCTCAATGCTACTGATATAGAAGATTAAGAGGAAGAGAACATCACCCTAATCACCAAGAGATTTCAACAGGTGTTGTGAAAGGGAACCAGAGGATGAGAAGGGCCCATCAGAGAAACACTGAAAAGGATATTAAGGAATAAATCTATTACAAATGTGGATGTACTGACCACTTCATTAAGTTCTGTCCCCTCTGGGCGCTTGGATACAAGAAGAACATCCCTGAAAAGCCCAAGGATCCCATACCTAAGCCATATGTTCTCAAGGATAGGAGGATGACAAATCAAGAGGAAGCTTTGTCTGTAAAAAGGGCCTTAGGCTTTAGGGAATAACTCTGGTGATTTATCTGGTGGTGAAGTTCCTGAGAATCAATCCTTCATGGCCACTGAAGGGCCGAGGTATGATTTCCTTTCACTTGTTGCTGTGGAAAAATCTGATGACCAAAGCAGCAAGGACAAGATGTTAATTGTGACCAATGCTGAACTAGGTAACTGCAAGGCTAGGTATGATGAAGAGAATGTGGTGCTGATGGAAAGAGAAGGTTCCTATGACAATGATAGCTCTCTATTGGACACCAAGGTAAGCTTTGAACAGGTCAAAATTAATATCCACACCTACTTTATGAAAAAGCTTCAATCCTTGTCATAGGTCCTAATTGATTCCTATCTGACCATCTGTGATTCTAAGGAATATCTCTTAGAGGATTAAGCTCAGTTGAGAACTGAGAATTTAAACCTAGAAAATGTCAACCAAAAACTCGAACAAAGATTGATAGCTTCAAGACCTCTAGAAAAGAGAAAAATGTGATGTGTTAGGCTCAATTAGCACTGGAAGAGAAGGCAAAAAAGCCAGAGAAGTAGCTAATTAATTTTTCTAAAAGAAATGAAGATCTTATCAAGGAACTCGACCAAGCCAAATCCAAGTTAGAGCATAACATGAAGTGGCCTAGGTCCTCTGTCATCCTCGATAATACGCAACATGGTCAGTCTACCACCAAGTATGGAATCAGGTACAAAATAAAGGAACTCAAAGAGAGTGCAGATGACTATGACATCCTATGCACCTTGTGTGGTAAGACAAGTCATAGTAGGGATAGGTGTAATAAAAATACAAAAGCTTTTAACAATAGCTTTAGCTATCTAAATAGGACCTACGGATGAAGAGTAAACGTACAAGGAAGGGAAAATGAGACCTACCTAGTTGGGCTAAACATAATCTAATTCATTCTTTTTACAATCAAAAGAGATCCAAGTAGATTTAAATGCCCAAAAATAACCCTTGCTAATTTGTGCAGGAACTAGTAGAAGGAAAGCTGAAATAGTTGTACTTAGATAGCGCATGCTCCAGTTACATGATAGGAGACAAACACAACTTCCTTCTATTGAATGATTTCCAACACAGAAGTATGGGCTTTGGAAAGGAAAGCAAGAGGAAATCAAAGGAATTGGAAAAATTGGACCATCAACTCTCAGTGTGCTGATAGTGTGCACTATGTGGAGGGACTAAAGCACAAACAATCGAGTGTCTCTCAAATGTGCGACAAAGGAAATGATGTGCTCTTTACCGCCTCTAAGTGCAAGGTGACTAACTTCTCTTCCAGGAGGCTCATACTTAGATGGAAAAGAGAAAAGAATATGTACAAGGCTGATATTAGTGGCCAGAGACACCTACGTTGAAATGCCTTGGTGCCAAGAGTAATGAGTCCATCTTGTGGCACAAAAGACTAGGTTATGATAGCTTCTCGACGATCAACAAACTAACATCCACGGAATTAGTTCTGGGTCTACCAGGAGGTAAGGTTAATGACGCTCAAGTTTGTATGCATGTGCTCAAGAAAAACACATTAGAAGAAACTTTCATCCAGTAGGTTTGGTGAGCACTCATAGACCCCTGGAACCGGTTCACATGGACCTTTATGGACCATTGCGAGTGCAAAGCTGAGGAGGTAACTGGTATGTTTTCATAGTTGTAGATGATTATTCTAGATTCACATGGACCTTCTTCCTAAAACCCAAGGACTTCAATGCAAAAGAAATTGAACTATCATCTGAAGAGCTTGAGAACAGATCATGGTACAGAATTTGAGAACTCCAAGTTCTTAAGATTCACATGGACCTTCTCCTAAAACCCAAGGATGAAACATTCTATGTGTTTACTGTGTTTGTTAATTCGGTGCAAAAGAAATTGAACTCTCATCTGATGAGCTTGAGAACAAATCATGGTACAGAATTTTAGAACTCCAGGTTCTCAGCTTTTAGAACACCTTAACAAAATAGGGTGCTTGAATGAAAGAATAGATCTCTGGAAGACATGAATAGAGCTATGCTGATAGTCAGTAACCTTTCACAGAGCTATTGGGTTGAAGCTATTAATATTTCCTATTATCTTATCTATAGATGCATGATTAGACCCATTTGAAATAAAATACCCTATGAACTACTTAAAGGAAGAAAACCAAATCTAGCACACCTCGGTTCCTTTGGCTATATATGCCATGTGCACAATAATGGGAAGGATGCGTTGGGGAAGTTTGATGACAAGAGTGATGAGGGAATTTTCTATCACAACCCAAGCCTCGGGCCTAGATATGACCGGCGAATGGGGAACCCAAAGGAACCCCAAACAAGCCTCATAACATATCATTACACATCCTTAGTAACAGAAGCAATTAGAATGACAATAAGAGATAAACGTAAGCAAGGGGGAATTGAGACTAAGGATACACTACCATATCATAAACATCAAGAGTCAATAGACTCAAGCTCATAACATAGATATATAACATGTCCAACAACACCTCTACTACATAAATAACATCAGTGGCCAACACAAGCAACCGGGCTTACCCCCATAGTCAATATATAAGTCAAAGAGAGAAAGTTTTAATACATAGCAAGAGATCATAAGTGACATCCCCGAAATGGAGGACTCACCAAAAAACTTGATAAAAGTCGTACTAGCCACTTGGAGGATGATGATCAAGCGGTACACTAGTTTCTACATAGTGATATAATGTAGGCATAGAGTACGCGTTAGTAAGTTTGAATGTACTAAGTCAGTAGGATGCAATGCAACAAAAGGTATGTAACATAGGAAAAATGCATAATCATAAGCAATGAATAACATACTAACAATATGACACGTATGAACGATGCTTGAAGTAAAACCATGCTTATATAGATAATAATACAAGTGTAAGGATTGACCACTATAGTGAAAGGCCTACCACCCCCTTAGATAGGTGCATGAGGTACAAATCCCTTCATGAGGTTGATGGAGTACAAACCCCGCACGGAGGTTGACGGAGTACATACCCCCTATCAAGGTTGACAGAGTACAAACCCCCTATCAAGGTTAATGGTTACCAAACACTAACAAGGTTACCCAGGTCTACCACCTCCCGAGCTAGGCGACCAAGATACCAACCCCTCGATAGGTTACCTGGGCCTACAACCCCCTGAGCTAGGCTTGGTCATCCCCAACACTATATAGAGATATTATCATATATATGTGCATTCCTTTCATCATCATACACATACATTCCTTTTCATCATCATCTCATCATCATTTCATCATCATTTTATCATCATTTTATCATCATCTCATCATCATTTCATCATCATATAGGCATTCACCTCATAAGATATACATTGAACCTTCAATTCCTCAAAAATCCATAACCAGACATTTTATCAAACACTTAGAGGATATGTAATGCTAGTGTAAAACCATGCTTTTGAAGAGTAAAATCTTGCTAGAAAAATCAGTGTAAAGCCATCAATAGATACTTAGTAACACCCTTCAAAAATATAAATCAAGACCCTTCATCAATTCTGATCATAGACCTTAGATTCATAGCTCTTAACATAGTAAACAGTCCCAATTTCATTAACCTACATAGTGTGTAGTGAATTTCATATTGAATAAGACCCGTGAATAAATAAACTTTAAATCATGCAATTCTGAGTAAAAGAGCTTGGGTATCATGGGTGAAAGGAACCCATGAAAGAAATCCATATACTTTAGCTTTGGAGATGAACTTAATGAAGATTGGAGATGGAGACTTGAAGCTTGAGAGGAAATCTTTAGATCTGGAGAGAGTTTTGAGACTTGAGTTTAGGAGTAAAGTATTTGGCTAAGTGTTTGAATGAGTATTGGGGAATGTTTAGAATGATATGAGGGTGAAAAATGGTTAAGTATAGACATTTTCACGTTTGGGAACACTTAGGCTCAAGACCTAAAAGTCTTGGACCGAAGTCAAAACTGGGCAAAATTTAACACTAGTGCACGTCCTTGGCGCGTCGTGCAAGGGGCGCGAGAAGCTCTCTAGAATTTGCATTTTGGGAATTTTGAATTTTGATACGATTGCTCTAAAATCGGGGTTAGACCCTTTTCTAAAAAATTTTGACCCCCTGAACAAGAATATGAAGTCAAATTTTTGATATCATGCACGAATTTTAAGATATATGAAAATAATAATTCTAGGCACTTTCGAGGTACATTTTTGTGCACTTTTTGGGGTTGTTACATTTTCCTAGGATATTCTTCACAAGGAAAAGCATACAAAATTTTAAACAAAAGAATAAAGAGTGTGGAAGAAAGTGTACATGTTATATTTAATGAGGACAAATCTGTGGCCAAGGAAGTTTTGGAGAAATAGGTACACGAACTAGGGATGCCAAATAACAAAAAAGACTTCAATGATGAAGATGGGGGAAATCCAGCGCACCTGCTCATCTAACTCAACTGGCTTCACCTCTCACTTCAACCTCAATTAGTAAAGAAAGAAGGGAGGTATCTGGTCCAAGCTCATCTGATGGAGTAGAAACCTCAGGGACATCAGTATCTTGTAGAGCTGATTGATCAAATATTCAAGGATCGTGGTCATAATGTGATGCATAAGAGCTCTTATTCATTAAAGAATTCGTTGACCCCTCAGTACTCAGGCATATCCAGTAGGTCAAATCTAAAAAACATGTGTGCGTTCTCTATATATGTATCTCTGGTGGAACCCAAAATTGTCAAAGAGGCCCTACTGGACGACGAGTAGATCTCTACAATGCAACAAGAAATTCTTAAGTTTGAGCTCAGTAAAATGTGGCACCTGGTTTCCCTTCTTGAACATCGCTCCTTTTTTTTATAGGGAACAAACTCTATGCCAAAGGGTCCCCACCCCTTAGGATGGTCAGTTGATCTGCATACCCCCAAGCTTTATTCTAGATAAAAAAGTAAAAGTACATGGAGGGGGAGTGGCACCTTACCTCCAACCTAGTGGTGGTACACAAAAAAGCCAACCTACTAAGGTCGGCTCTTTTGTACCCATTTCTAAACAAGGAAATAAACTTAGGAAAATACATAGCGAGGACTCCTCTCCATACATAAACACAAAGAAAGCCATACAAAAGAGAGACTCTCCCTTTACAAGAGTAAAAGGAAAATAAGCCAAAGACTAATCCTAAGAAATTACAAAAACATGTAATCCAAAGAATCGGTAAATAGAGGGGCAACAAGGGACTTGGAGAAGTCCTATTCCAGACCATCAACATCACTAATCAAGTATCGTGGTTGTTCCTTAATCCTCTTCAATTTCCTCGTTCTGAAAGCAACAATCTCTATCTTGTCAAAATAATACAATGCCTTAGCTTCCTTGGGGATGTGCTTAACATCAAAGAAAATCTGAGGGGATGTGAGATTATGACTGTTTTTAGCAAGAAAATCAGCTACAGAGTTAGCCTCTCTGAACGTATGTTTACATCGAAAATCATGCAGTTGAGAGATATAACCATGCAATCTGGACAGAGCTTGATCAATAGACTAAGGAGGGCTAATTTATTTATCGATCCACTTGAGAAACAACTGTGAATCAATCTCCAAAATCACCCTTTGGAACCCTATCTATATATATCAAGTAGCTCCAAAAAGAGTAGATTCCATCTCAACTTGATTATTAGAACCAAAGCCAAGAGGAGATGAGAAAACAAGCACCAAGTCACCTCATTATTTCTGATAATCCTTCCAGCCCCCATTCTACCATCAGGTAAGCAAATCCCATCAGAATTTAACTTGACCCAAAGATCAGGAGGTTTAGTCCACAGAATGTAAGTGATTTTAATATCATGAACACATTTCTCAATCATAATCACCAAATCCTTTCAGTTAGAAGGACAATCAATATTAGGGAATACAATTCAAAAAAAGGAACCAAGTGTCTTTGAAAATTAAGTATTTAACCCATGTCAGATTCGATTTCTTACGAACATACCTACTTGAGCATCTATTTTCTCACAAATTTCAGTAGATGAAGATGGGAGTAGCCTGAAGAAGTAATCTATGAGTTGAATTTTTGTACTCAAAACTACACCACCTAGTCATGCAAAAGAAACTGCTTAGTAGGAATACAACAAGAGCCAAGACACACTTTCCGGACATTCACAGCAAAATGACCAGTCAAGAAGATGTGATCTATATTGTCAAGGCCAGGTCTATAGCAGCAATAATATTCCTTAGGGTCATGACCAAATCTGATTAATTTTTCATTAGTGGGCAACATTTCTCTTAATGCTCTCCACATCAAAAAAGAACATTTAAAAGGAATATTCTTGTGCCACGTGTATTTGTTATTGTTGATCTTGGTTCTTTGCTCTCTAATGCTATTCCAAGAAGTGGAGATAAAAAATTCACCATTAGCATTTAAGTCCCAATAAGCTTTGTCTAGAACCTCCTGCTGTATCTGTAAAAGAACTACTAAGATAAAAGCTACATGCTGAGGAGGAGCCATATTGAGGATCATATCAACATCCCATTGATCATTTTTGAGAAATGTAAAAACCTAAGAGTTATCTAGTCTACTACTCACATACCTGAAATGAGCTAAGAGACCCACCCCCAGCTCATTATCCCACCAAAATGAACAATTTCCAAAATTGATCTTCCCGTGAATATGAGGTTCCATTTTGAACTTCTTTCGCATCATATGTTTTTAGACAAGAGACTCCCCCATGTCCTATATTTTGCTCACAAGATTGGATCTCTAGCAATATTTAGATTTGATTAAGTCACCCACAGAGTATTCTTGGTCCCGAAAGTCTACCATTGCTTATATTGAAAATCTGTACAGACATCAGAGATCATCCTAACCCCAATGCCCCCCTCCTCATAAGGAAAACTCAAACCTTCCAGGAAGACCAACGATATTTTTGCTTCTCATCCACCAAACTTAGAAAATATCTGCAATATTGCCTTGGATTTGCTTTAGGGTGGTGGAAGGAGGAGATATAGCAGAAAGTAAATGGATGGGGAGGGATTGCAAGACATGTTTGACGAGTGTTGCTTTACCTCCAAAACTGAGAATTCTTGACTGCCAACTAACAATTCTTCCTACCACTTTAGACACCATACCAGAGATATAAATTATCCTTTGCCTACCAATATATAAGAGGTAACCCAATCAAGTGAATGGATAACTTTTCTAAGAAAAACTTGTATTCTTCTTGATTATATCAGCCGTTCTCTTGAAAGCATTTGAGGGGATAATAAAATGACTCTTGCTTTTATTAATCATTTGTCCAGAAACATCCTCATAAGTTGACAACCTTCATAATCATCTGCAAGGATTTGCTTCTACCTGAAGTAAATATTATGGTGTCATCAACAAAGTTAAGATGGTTGATTTAGGGTCCTCTCTTCTCCATGTAAAAACCATGATAATTAGGATCCATATGCAAATCATTGAGAAATCTGGAGAGTACCTCAGCATTAATAATAAAATAAAGCAAGACATGAGGGGTCTCCTTGTTTGTGACCTCTTGTGGAGTGAAATAATCTATGCCTGGATCCATTGACAATAATGGAGTACAAGTTGTTGGACATAATCTTCTATACCATGTTTATAAACATTTCCCGAAACCTCTTTTTCCTCATAACAATACAAATATAGGACGATGACACCTATCTTAGGGTTTAGCTATATCTAAATTAATAAGAGCATTCCCACCAATGTTAGGCTTTTTAATGTGGTGAATAATCTCATGAGCAAGCATAATATTCTCAGATATATTGCCGCCTTTAATAAAACTTGACTGATTTGGAGAAATTAGATCAGGAAGAATAGGGGTGAACCTCAGACACATCAACTTAGAGATAACTTTATCGATAAATTTACTTAAGCAAATATTTCTGAATTCAGAAAGCTTGTTAGGATTAGCAACCTTAGGCAGTAACACCAAACAGTCATGAGAGAAATATTTTGGAATGATCTACCCATAGAAGAAGGCATGTACAATAACTAACAAGTCCCTGTTGATAATGTTCCAGCAAGCTTGGAAAAACTTGCCATTCAAACCATCCGGCCCAACACCAGAATGTGGACTCATAGAGAATACCACCTGTTTACGCTCGTCCATATCAGCCATGATTGGTAGCATCTAAATATGATTTTGTAACTATTGTAAGAATATAGTTTAGCACCTCCTTGTTGATCAGCTTATCTTCCCCAGTGAAGATTTGTTGAAAATGAGAACAAACTGCTTCTGCAATCTCATCATCCCCTTGGAATCAGTTCTCATCTTCATCTTTCACTCTATGGATGAATAACCTTCTCCTTCTTTATCTTAAAAGAGCATGAAAGCATCTAGTGTCATCACCCTCCTTGAACTAATGATGTTGAGATTTTTTTTTAAGAATAGATTCTTCAAGCTTCAGAAATATGATATATTCAACATTCATTTTATGTAGATGACATTGTGTCTCTTCTGAATTCTGGTAGATCAGATCTTCCTCAGTAATTTTGCTTTTCTCATCAAATTCTTTGAACTTTGCATGAATATCCCCAAAATTTCTCCTTGACCAGGTGCTAAGTGTAGTGGCTAACCTTTCAATCTTCTAATGAAGGAACCTACATTCCATCCCACACTGCTTGAAAACCCTATGTAACCTGGTTTCTCAATCCAAAAGTTGAGAATTTTGGAGTATCTGATAACATTATCAGATATGGTGGACATCTCCAACAATAAGGGGCAATGATCAGAACCCATGTGAGACAAATGAGTGGTGGTATAAGGCATCACATCCAACCATTTATCATTGATCATGCGTCTATAAAGTCTTTTCCAAATTCTATACATTAAACCTCTTTTAGTGGACCAAGTAAATTTCTTTCCAGAAAAGCCTTAGTCAGTGGGTCCACAACCTTCAATGACAACAATGAACTAAAGACTTTTCTGCATATTATAAGGGATTCCTCCAAACTTCTCATGAGTAGCTATAATAACATTAAAATCTCCGATGACACACCAACGCAGATCATAGAACTTGTTAGAGAAATGAAACATCTTTTCCCAAAAAGGTTTTTTGAGCTAATCACTACATTTAGCATAGACAAAGGTGAAATAGTATTTGTGATGAATCTGAGAATATTTGATCACATAGGTTATTTGTTGTTCATCATTACCCAGTATCAGACAGTTATCCTCCTAGTTCCAAAAAAACTCGTATCTTCCCATTGCTATTGCACATAGCCTTGTCCATAGCAAGTTGCAATCAACAGTTGTGTGACTGAGAATCATTTGAAAATGGCTCTAAGGTGACAATAACAGTCAGTTGATGAATAATTTTGAGTTATTGAACTCTTTCCATTGGTCCCTTGGTAAAGATACCCCTTGTATTCCAAATAATTATATTAATCATTGGGATGATTTAGAAGCAAAACGTTTGGTGTTAGGCCTGCCTGAAGTGGCAGGGTGCTTGCAGAGGAGATAGTTCTTATTCTTGACTGACTTGATGAATTTCCTCTTGTAGATTACTGTCATAAGTGGAATTAAAAGATTTAATAAGCTTCTCACGAATCTCATCATCCTTATCATGTTCAATGACAGGAAGAATATCCTTGTCCATTTTATCTTCTGAATTCACCACCTCATATTCATCATTATCAGCCATATCAGGAGGTTTCTCAATAGGAGAAATAGTCTGCTAGAGTCTATCAACAGGACTATTCTCTTGAGTTTCAGGAAACACACTGCCAGCTGAGACAAGTTTCTTTTTCAGTGTATCCCTTCTCTTTTTACTAAGCTTGTTCTTGATTTTAATACTATTTGAGCTAGCCATTGCCCCCGTATCTTTGACCATACCCCTTTTTGTTGATTTTGAAGCTGACACACCTGATCTGCACACTTCATAGTATCATTCCACACCTTAGAGTTTTCATCGACATGTTAAGCATGGTTGTTCTTAGTGGTAGCAGGAGTTTAAGGGTCAACCATGCGATTTACATGCTGACCATATAACATGGCCCCCCTATTAGGATCCCCATCCTATAAATTAATGTGTACCTCCTGCCTCTCCATCCTTCCCCCATCAGTTACAACATCAGAACCAACGGGGGTCTAGGAGGGGTATTTGGCAACACCATTCTCAGTAGAAATAATTTGGGGTTTGGGGACCTGATCCTTCATACTTTTATTAGTTTCATCATTCTAAGTAAGATTTGATTCAATATCTGATTTAATGATATTATTATCTGCATCCACCACTTCATGAGCTTGGTTTTCATGCTGGGTCTATTTCTATTTTTTCTCGCTAGTCTTTTTCTGAGTCTGCCACTGGTCTTATTTGGGTGCCTTGTTTATTCTTTTCTTTGTTTTTGCCAACTCCCATGTTGATTTGCTGAGCTTGCTCTTGTTTGTCACCTTGAATACTATTTCCTTTTGTAAAACCTTAATGTTTTGTTGCTGCTTCAGCCTCATCTCTTCTTTTAACCTCATCTTCTCTCCTCTTGATCCTACAATTATCTATAGGATACCCATAATGCTTGCAATGATTGTAGTAGTCAAGTATATCCTCATATTGCATCAATTGCTATTTGCCCACACTTATATCATTCTCATCAAATCCCAACCACACATGTTGAGGCCTTTCCTTGGTGATATCCGTTTGCACTCTAACTTTGGCCGTACTACCTCTAGTTTTTTGAATATAAGCAGTGTCCAAATGTAGAGCCTTGCCAATAAGGAGTAGCAATGTAGACATAACCTCTATATAATAACAATGCCTGGGCAGTTCTGGTAATGTTACCAAATAGGGACAATTAAAGTTGCTTCTTCTGGCCTGAAGGTGGGAGTCCATAGATGTAGCCTCATCAATTGACCTTCAAGAAACATTCTTTGCTTGGTCCATACTGTAATGTGTTCAGCTTCATTGTCCAAATCTATGTAAATATGCCTGGAGTTCAAGTGAGCAATTTTAACCCCACCTGCCAATTGAGTCTCAGTAATGAAACTTTTCCTAATAATCTCCATTTTAGGCATGGTGTTAGTAAACTTCCCAACAAGAGTAAATCTGCATGTCTGCTAATTTTCTCATAAATTCTTCCTTCTATATATGACAATAGGATGCCCTTGTTTAGAGGTAATTTTAGGAAGGGAATGGTATTGGGAACTTCATTTCTAGCTCGGTTCATTCTCACTTTGGTAGCAAAAGATTGAATAACAATAGGGGGAAAGATCAGTAGGTTGAGAGTTTTTACTGGTGGTAGGAGGGTTTTGCAAATTTTTCTCTTTTAGAGTGCCTCTAGAGGTGGTGGGAGAATCATTATTTTCTGGGGGGTAGTAAGCATCAAAATTAGAAGATGTTTTGATAGGAGCTGGTTGTTTTAAAGGTTGTTGGGGATGAGCATGCTTAGTGACATTAGCAAGGATCTTCTTAGACTTAGCGACATTAGTACAAGGAATACCATGCTGTTTGCTGGGTACTCCAGTATCAGAACCACTTTTATCACAAACAACATATGGTTTTCTAGCTATAGGATTAAGAGAAATATTCCCAACATTGGTATTAGAATCAGGAGTTTTACATGAGATCGAAGCGGAATCATTAGGATCCTTCAAGCCTACCCTTTGATCCTTCTCTTTGACCTGATTTGTTTTCCTGATCGTGATCAACCAATAAATGTGTATTAGTAGAGTTATTGGAGCTATTAAGATTCATCATCACTTTATTTTGTGGAAGGGAATGATCACCCTTCATTCCTTGACCATTCATTCCCAAGTTATCAAATTTTTTATTCATCTCGACATCTCCTAAGGATCGAATTTGGATTTTTGCATCTAGAACCCTAATACCCAATTTCGAGCAACTAGATTGTTTATCCATTGGGCCTTTTTGTTGGACTAGATTCTCCTTCTTCATAGAATCATTTTGGTGTCCAATATGCCCCCTTTTCATCATCGAAGATCCGTCACTGCCGCCATAAACATCTCCGAGCACTGTTTCATTGATTTCAATTTGTTAAAGAGGTATATCATGACCTGGAGAAACATCTTCAGATCTGCCAATTGGCACAATAGAATCTTATGATTTTCTGATGGTGGATATATCCTCCAATAGGATTCATCTCCATCTACTCGAATCACTTGAATCTTACATGCTTCAATAAGGGAAATAATTTTCTGAGTCCAAGCTAGCTCCTCTTCACGAATATCAATGGCACCCGCCAAATTCAATTGCAAATTCGAGGAGCCTGGGGCTAAAGTAATGGGCATGACCTACTGTGAAAGATACACCTAGGACATGCTCTCAGAATGGCTTTGGTCTGATGGCCAATCCTCCTCCGCCTTTAGCTCACGCGCGATGCCTGTGGAAATGGGTAGTGAAGTGTTGTTAGAAAGCATTTTTTTGAGAGAGGATTTAGAGAGAGAAAAAAGGCGGGCTGAACATCAATCCATCATTAGCACTAAATGGGTTTTCTGAAACAAGCTAGACGAGCAAGGTATAGTCACTAGAAACAAAGGCAGACTTATGGTTCAAGGGTATAATCAAGTGGAAGGAACTAACTACGATAAGACCTTCTCGCCTGTGGATCATCTTGACGCCATTAGAATGCTCATAGCCTTTGCAGCCCACATGGAATTCAAGCTATATCAGATGGATGTCAAGAGTACTTTCCTCAATGAGTATCTACAAGAAGAGGTATAGATCAAGCACCCCCATACTTTAAGGACCATGAACACCCCAACTATGTATACAAGCTAGATAAAACGTTGTATGGACTGAAGCAGGCCCCCAAAGCTTGGTATAATAAACTCTTTAGCTTTGTACTAACTCATGAATACATCATGAGAGAGATTGACAATACACTATTTCTTAAGAAGAAATGCATTTATGTCCTTATTGTTCAGGTCTATGTCGATGATATCATATTTGGAGAAACTGATGAGGCCCTTGGAACAGAGTTTGCAAAGCTCATGGGTAGTGAGTTTGAGATGAGCATGATGGGGTAACTAAACTTCTTTTTTGGTCTGCGGATGCATTAGACAAAGGTGGGTACTTTCATCTATCAACAAAAATACTTCAAAGAATTGCTCACGAAGTTTGGGATGCTTGACGCCAATACAAGTACACCCTATAAAGACTACCACCAAGCTAGACAATGATGAAGCAGGAGGTGATGTGGATGAAACAAAGTATGGAGGGATAATCAGGTCACTTCTGTACCTAACTACTAGTAGACCAGATATAGTATTCAATGTAGGAAGATGTGCTTGATTTCAGTCAAAACCCAAGGAATCTCATCTCAAGGTTGTGAAATGAATCTTGTGATATCTCAAAGGAGCAATGAATCTGGTTCTCTAGTACCCTGCCTATTGCTCATTTGACTTAGTTAGGTTTACAGATGCTGACTACGCTAGGTACCTGGATGATTGGAAGAGCACCTGAGGAAGGACATACTTTTTGGGACCATGTATAGTCTCTTGGGCCACAAAGAAACAAAACTCAGTTGCCCTGTCTACTATTGAAGTAGAATATGTCGCTGCTGCCTCATGTTGCTCTCAACTTCTCTAGATCAAACAACAACTTCTAGACTTTGGTGTGAAAGTTGACTACATTCCCATCAAGTGTGATAACACCAGTGCTGTGACTATAACAAAGAACTTGATGCACCATAAGCGTACTAAGAACATTGATGTCAGACATCACTTCTTGGGGGATAATGAAGAAACGTTGTTTATTAAAATAGTTTTCTGCAAGACTAAGGACCAGGTGGCTGAGATCTTCACCAAAACATTGATTCAAGACCATTTTGAGTTCAATCGAGTTGATTTGGGTTTGATAAGGGGAATATAAGTCATATCTCTACTATTTTCAGTTTGAATTCTAGTTTTTATAGGTTAATGACTTTATGTCTATTATACAGGCCCCTGAATCAATAAATTTCACTTGGACACCTTCTCTGGGAACTGCTGATATTACCCTTACTTTCCAAGTAGGAGCATCACATTGAGGTAGGGAGAAACTGGTTCTCAAAATTCAGTCATCAGGTATGCTCTTTCCCTACTATCTCTGTTGCTATATGTATGTATTCTTTAAGTGAAGAAGTCTATAGCTCCATTATCTGAACCTGGTCCCTTATTCACAGTCTGACCTATTTTTAGTAGGAAGTTTGCTTACTCAAAAAGTCCAATGATTCCCTTTTCTTAGGATCTTAAGCGCCAGTTCCAGTGTCAAACATGTCCCTTCAATCAATTCTTAGTAACCCTTTAGACTCCCAAGACTATCCTTTAAAGCCTATTCACAGGCCTAATTAAAGTCATCATTTCTAAAACCCAAAAATGACCATTCTTTTCAAGAAAGAATAATTACTGGTCTCGTCTCATACTTCGACTCCAACTCAAATGCCACTGCCCTTTCACCACCCCAAGAGCTGTCTCAGGGGGAATTTCATCACCTTACTCCTCCACTCATAGCCAATTACCACCACCATCCTAAACACCCACCCTTTCATCACCATTACCTACCACCAGTGACCCTCAACCCTACTTCTCTCCTTCGCTTTCATCAGACCTACTGCACTCTTTGCCTCGCTCCCCTTTCACTGTCTCAAAACCCTACTAGACAGATATTGGGCTACCTCAGCCTACCCATCGTTGACTCATTGATGAACCCTCTTTATTTCCACCTTCTTTACTGATACACGTTCCTTTCGCACCTTTTCTCCAAATCCTAACCCCTACCTTCTACAACTGCCCCACTGCCTTCCCTAGTCCCTTTAGTCCTCTAACCCCTCCTTCTGTGCATGTTCTTACTCTGACAAATTGAATTCCATGGACGATGTGCCCTTATAGGTTCTCAAAAGCATAGTACAACGATTTTCCCAAGGTTATCCATCTACTATGTCTACTGCTTCTCGTCCATAGGGGCCATTATGTCGATGCAAATGGAGGGCTTTCGACTTTGCAAGGGCATCGTCCAATCAAAAATGGATTCATATTGATAAGTCTCCTCCTACCCTCTCTTCTCATGTAAGAATCTGTTCCTCTCTCGAGGGGACACCTGCACCTGCTTCTCCAACAACCACCACCACTCCCCCCAAAGTTAATAAACATGTAGAAAAATTTAACATTATGGGGAAACATCACTATTTTTTGTCCAAGGTTGTTTTGCATGGGAGGGTCATTAAGTTAGAGGTGCGCATATACCCTTTAGTCAAGAAACTATGAGCGAAACTAGCCTCTTAGGGTTGGGTTCATCTGTTTCTTGTTATGGAGACTATGGTTTATAAACCTAACATAGTTGAGTCCTATGAGAACTTGTCAGTGCTAGAGGGTATTGTTGCCATTTCTCAGGTCTATGAGGTTGAAATGGTGTTCGACAAGGTTAGGTTGGGGGAGATATTGAGGGTTTTGTCTATACGGCTAGCTGAGTATGTTTGGAAAGGCTATATTGGTTGTGAGCTAACCTCCAAATTCACAAATGGGAAGGTTACTGATACACCAAGGAAAGTGATAAAGGGGGGAGATTCATCTATTTCTTAAGCTACTATTTGAGGTTGTTAATAAGGTAGTTCTTCCTAGGGGTGAGCGTCACCTTGAGGTGACCTTTCGAGACATAAGGATAGCGCATGCCATCAAACTGCAGGAGCTAGTTAATTGTTCCTCCCTTATCATTGGCCATATGGCGCGGGTGATTGATCCCACACCTGGTCCCCACAGTTAGCTTTTGGGAACCTTAAGACTTATATCTTTAGAGCTTATCAAGTTCCTCTTGGGGTAGGCAAGGCTTTTATGAATAAAGAAATGATTGATCGCAATATCGCCCTGGAGTGTTACTATCTCCCTTCCCCAACTATTGTTGTTATTGCTGCTGCGACTGTACTTACTCCTCTTAAGGAAACTTGATTTATGTCTCATATGTTGCCGGATCTTTAGGTTGCTAGGACAAAGCAAGCTTATCTCCAAGTTCGAGTGGATGAGCATAAGGATCAACTAGGGGACTTACAAGATGAGGTGCTTTGTTTTAAGGACCAACTCCTTCAGTAACAGGTGGACCATGATGTGTGGGTTGATGTTCTGCTTAAGTTGCTAGGGTCTGACCCTTCCTCCTCATCCCCTAACCCCTAGTGTTCCCTGTCCTATTTTTTGTTGGTTCTGTGTAATTCTTACTTTGTTTTGCATCTACAGACATCTTTTACTTTGATTGTATATATTTTTTGTTGTGGTTGACATATGCGGGTTTAGTGTATGTCTGATTTTTGAATGTTGATTTTGTAGCTGTATCCTTATCTTTTATGTTGCTTATGTTTATGGATGGCTAATATTAACAGTTCTAATGGTTGTGCCTTGTGAATTGCCTATGTCTTTGGGCTTATGCTTCTGATGCATTTCACCTTTTTTGGGCTTATTTTCTTTTTGAGATGTCAAAAAGGGGAAGTTTGTAGGAATATCACATGCACAGGTTTGCTATCATAAGAAAAAAGGAATTTATTAGGACCTATGCAGGTACAACTTTGCTATTTTAATGATGACAAATAGAACCAGGTTTAGACAGATGTACCAGGAGTCCCAAAGCAGAATCCCAGTAGGAGAAGGAATACCAAATAAGGAAACACAATAAAAAAGGACTCAGAAATGCAGCTGCATTGAAATAAGGCTTCTATAAGGAAAGGAATTCATAATCTACACAAAGAAGGAGTACTAGATAGAACGACTATAGGGTTAAACTATATAAACAATCTTTAACTCTAGATGTTACAACTTTGCCAATCTGAAAAGAGAAAATTCTTCACAAAAGAGCACGGGCACAAAAGCACTCAAGAAAGATCTAGAGTTAGATTTTTCTTGTTTGTTCAAGTTGTTTGCAATATTCTTAGAATCATTCTTTAGAGACAATTATTGTAAGAGATTGTATTTCTTCGAGAGAGTTATTGTTAAGAGTGGGTTTGGCTCTCAATTGTAGTGAGTTTTGTGAGAGTAGTTTTGTGAGTTCTGATTTGAGAGTTTGTAAGTTGAAATTGCTCAAGTTTTGATGTTATAAGAGTTTTTGAAATCTTACTAGTGTAGGTAGTATTTTTTTCTTCCTTAAGCAAGGAGTTTTTCCATTATAAGTTGTTTTTCTGCCTTCTTATTATGTTCTTACTTGTAGGTAGTTACTACTACTGAACGATGTTGACTAGTAGGTTAGCAATAGCAGTCTTTTCAATACCTGATATATATTTAGCTCCTTTCGAGTTTTGATGTGCCATCAAAAGTGAGCTACGCTGAATTCTAAACATAACTATTGATGCCTAGAAAGTTATGCAACTGAGAGTGTCATAGGGTAAAGAGCTGCATATGCTAGAGGGAGAAATGTGTGCTATGAGCTTTGGCTAACAATATGGAGTTTTTATGATTAACAGATGAGTAGAAAAATGTAACAAACATATGCACCACGTCCTTCACGTCTCAACAAAAGACTGATAGTATTCACAAAAAGATATTATATTGAACTAGTTCCTTTCTAGGTCTACAAAAAATAACTACTATCAAGGAGTGTACTATAAGAGAAACAATTCCTTAGCATAATTGCACCAAAGTGCTGATGTGCCTTCGGTTTATGACACTTTTCATACTTAAAACATATGATTTTTTTATGTTCTCTGTAGCCTTTAGTGGATTTGATATATGTTTGGTTTGTTTTGCAGGAAAATTGGTTTCGACAGTTGAACATGGAAAATAGTGTTGGCAGATCAATTTTGGCTATGAATGATCCAAGCTACGAGCCATAGGCAGAACTCATAATAAAGTTGTGGCTCCAACGTACTGAAGTAGAGTATGAGGCACAAAGTAAACTATGAGCTATAAGATCTTCTACCAGCATAGGAACATGATCATAGAAGAGATTCAGAGAAGTGTAAATCAATGCAGTTAGACTATGAACAAGCAGGACGAGTCATAGAATGATCCATGATATCTATAATTCATCTTTGTAAAACAGGTCCTGTAGCTACAATTTGAAGCCTGAGTGCTATCAAAAGACTTTATGATCCATACTTTAACCTGCGAGCCATAGGTGGTCTCATAGAAGCAGCTGAATTTAATTTTCTCAATTCGTGTTGCATTTGTATTTGATATCTATAAATATATTTTTAGGTTCTTAACTTTTATTCTTCAATTTAGTTGATACACAAAAGACAGACGTATATTTTAGTTGTTTTTGGTGATTGTTCTTAATTTATGGTGGTCAAATACACTTTTCTCATGACCCAAGCTATGACCTAGGTGTGACAAGGTGATCAGAACCCTGAAGGGGGCTTGACAAAGTAATCTTAGGATATCATAAGTATTCACAAGGTAAGCAATCAACAATAGGAAGCAAGGTGAGAGGAGAATCAATAATAAAGTCTAAAGTTAAAACTACAGTTTAGGCCTGAATAAATGGACTTACACATTTTGTCTATCTTGCTTTAAGTACGGGGAGGGGGGGGGTACTTTGCCCGTATACTTTGCATGTCATGATTTTCTAGTTACTATATTTATACCCCTCAAACTTCGAGGCAATAGTGTGGTCCATAGTTCCATTTACGAACTATAGATTCCCTTCGTAGAAGCCTTCAAGACTTAGAAACATTTCCATCTCTTAGGGTCTCCTCCACGACTCAATCAATGTGCCATACTCCTATGCACGACTCGCTCTATTCCTTCATACAATGACTTTCAATGACAAAGCTTGTTCTACTTTTGGATCTCAACCATGAAGCCTATCTACCATCGAGGTTTGATCCATGAGCCATGTTATGGGTCATAACACCAGCCCAGTTCAAAAGTTTTTGCAACTTTTCCATTTTCAAGCATTGCAACATACACGGTGTCACGTAGGGAGTTTTTGTAATCAATAACTATCACTTGTTAGCAATGTGATAATACAATGGTTTGCACTGCCATTTTTGCAATCATCCAATACTTTGCCAAGATAGGGGACAATCAACCTCATTAGATACACAATCAATCAAAGTCCTTTATTGGAATAAGACAGACACATCGTTTATCCTATGCTAATTACGTAATTTATAGGAATTTAGTTGTTACTTTACTCATAACCAAATTAGTATTCAATATTACTTCCACAAGACTCAATATACTCATATACTCAATCCAATCAATCAAATCAAATTATCTCATTTGCTTTTATTGGACTCCTATCAAACTCGCTATCATCTCAATCACCAAATCAAACTCTTTCATTTGAAACATGTCTTCAAACTCTTTCATACTTGAAACTCTATCTCAAAAAATTCATTTATAATTGAAGACTCAAGTTTGAAATAATGATGACTTTTAAAAACTTCTCATACTCAACTCTTACGTGACTCAATGTGATTCAAGATATTCATAAGTCATGCTTTCAAACTCAATGAATGTGTAAAATATGGAATCCCATACTTGAGTAGGGTTAATGTGAATGCATGCATGAATAAATACTTCAAATACTCAACATCATAGACATCATTGTTACAATATATATATAAAAGCTCAATAGAAGTATGGATGATTAAGGAATTTACATCATGTGAACTCAAAATTCAACTCAATAAAGATGTGGAGTATGTGGATGAACTCATTCTAATATTTAGACAAGCCTTACAAATGATGACAAATGAATTCTTGAGCCCTAGCATTTTCTCCCATTCAACATGCTCTAAAAATAGTCTAAATGAGAGAAAGGACCTATTGGATACTGTTAAGGGATACAAAATAATCCCAAAACAAATCATGGTTTAAATTATAAAAGATGGGATAAAGTGAAACAATCCTTTACTATTACTACAAAATCATACTACAAGACTCACTCTATGTGTCATGCTTCTCTTTATGGGCTATACAAGCTTATTGTAGAAATATGGTTAATTATCTAGGTTTCTAATCTTGGGTCTATAATCACATTTCTATGGGTTGTAGACCTTTCTACGGGCTTATCATGGTAGTTAATACTAAAAGTACTATAGCTATGTTTTGGTCTTGGGAACCATAAAACCTAAACTATGGACTATGGACCGGACTGTGGATCATAGAGTCTGTCTATGGAACTCATCAACTCAATCATTGGATTGGGCTGTGCAATCTGGTCTATGGTCTATAGATCATTATACAAATTGTTGACTAGTCTTATGGAAATCTAACTTAATATTAGAGTTGCAAGAGTTGGTTTATGAAAGCCAAATACGAAGGTAGAATGTTCTAGATGTCATAGAACCCTCTCTTAGAAAGGACCTAGACATTGCACTTCAAGGTAGGTTTCACAAGCCCTAATCTATGGTTCATAGAAGCATATATATGTCATATATGTAGTACATAACCCCAACTATTAGTATAACTAGATTAAATTCCTGAACCTTTTGGAGTTTCTAGTAAAGATATTTGGTAAGGGGGTTGTTACAATATCTCTCCCTTAGAGATATTCATCATCAAATGATGGTTGATTTGAGAGACATATCAATGCATAAATGCAGTCAAGAACTCAAATACTCACACACTCAATTACTCAAACATAAAAAAAGACTTCAAACTTAGAATTCTTGAATGGGAACATTACCTTCAATGTTATAATTAATAGGCACAAATAGATATGGCTACTCAACTTTCATATCTTCTTCAGCTCCCCATGTCATTTCTTCAACAAATTCAGTTTTCTACAAAACTTTGATTGATTCTACCTCTTTGATCCTCAATTTGCAAACTTGGCAACCAAGGATTTGGAACAAAATCTCCTAATAGGAAAAACTATCAGTTATTCCAATACTCTCGATAGGAACCACCAATGATGGATCACTCAAATACTTCTCTAATATCAAAATATGAAACATGGGATGGCAACTAATTCTAAAGATAACTTGCCTTAGAATTTGATACGGATCAATATTATGGGGACTTAGTTTCCCTTTATTTCAAATTCTTATGAGACCTTTTGCGGGTGAAATCTTTAAATATAGCTAATTATTTGCATAAAACTCCAAATCTCTTCTTTTAACTCAATATAGGAATTTTGACAGCTAAGTGTAGTTTTCAATCTTTCTTGAATGATTTTCACCTTTTTGATAGCTTGATAAACTAAATCAAGTCTAATCAACTCAATTTCACCATGTTCAAACCAATAAATTAATGATCTATATCTCTTCCCACACAAGGCCTTATAAGGAACCATTTGCTTGATTGAATGATAATTGTTATTGTATGGAAACTCAATAAAAGGAAAGTGTTCAACCTTATCACACTTGAAATCAATGATGCAAGATCTCAAAATATCCTCCAAGCCACCAGATACATTGGCCATGGTTATAATTACCCTGTCCCATGTAAAAGGTTAGGATTGTACGCTCTACTTGGCCATCTCTTAGAGGATGAAGAGCAGTACTATGATGCACCTTTGAACTTAGACCTTTCTAGAAAGACTTCCAAAATTGAGTAGTAACCGGGCTTCTCTATATCACTTGATAGACAAAGAAACTCCATAAAGTTTGCATCTCTTATATATATATATATATATATATATATCTTAATTACCAAGATATTGGCTAATTTGATCATCATATTCGTAATCACCCAAATTGAATCATGTTATTTACGAGATCACGATAAGACAATGATGAAGTCCATATTTATAATATTCCATTTACATTATAGAATCTCTATGTTTTGTGCTAAATCACATGGCCTTTAATACTCATACAGTACCTGCTCGCAATTCTGGTACTTGAAAACATAGTCTTTGATATCCCTCTTCATACTACTCCACTAATAAATATCCTTTAAATTATGGTATATCTTTGTTATACATGGATGGATGAAATACTTAGAGTTATGATCCTCTTCTATGATTCTATCCATTATGACATATTTAGAGTTATGATCCTCTTTCATAATGCTATCCATGAGATCATCCATATTAGGACACACAATCTACCTTGATACCTCAATGCTTCATCTCCTTTTTCTGCAAAACCAACTATCTTTTGTTAATGCACATCTTCCCGTAGTTGTAGGAAAACATCTTTATATTTCTTCTCTTTCACCTCAACAATAACAGATTATTCTACACTATCCTGAACAACAACTCCAGCTTCCTCAGAATCAATAAGTGGAACTCCCAATCATAGAACCCTATGGACATCCTTAGCCAATTACCTTATCCCTTTTTCAATATGAGTGGTACTACTCCATATAAATTCTTCTAAGAGCATCGACAATATTATTCAACTTACTTGGGTGGTGATGATGCTTATATCATAGTTCTTGAGAAATTCAAGCTACATTCTCTATCAAAAGTTGAAATCTTTCTAACTGAAGGCATATTGTTATCTCTTGTGGTCAGTGAACACATTCAGATGTACCTAGCACAAATAGTGGTGCCAAATCTTGAGAGAAAATACTACTATTGCTAACTTGAGGTCATGGGATGGATAATTCCTCTCATGAATCTTAATCTATTAGAAAATATAACCTATAACCTCACTTCTCTATATTGATACATAATCCAATTCAACTTAATATGCATCATAATAGATGACAAAACCATCTATTACATCAGATAGGCGAAATAATGAAGTTGTTGTCAATCAAGTTTTAAACTCTTAGAATCTCTTCTCACACACATTTGCCATTAGGACTTAGCCTTCTTTTAAGTAACTTTAGTCAATAAGATAATATGAATGAAAACCCGCCAACAAACCTTCTGTAGGAATCAGCCAAACCCAAGAAACTCCTTATGTTAGTAGGGGATGTGGTTCGGGTCAATTCTTCATTTCCTCAATTTTCTAAGTGTCCATCTAAATACTTCCACTAGATATGATGTGGCCAAGTAATGCCACTACATCAATATTTCACACATTAACAAGTTAACATATAACTCCCTATCTTTGAGATTTTAAATAACAACTTATAGATGGTTGACATGCTCTTCCTTATTTCATGAGTAGAATATGATGTGGCCAAGTAATGACACTAAAGCAATATTTCACACATTAACAAGTTAACATATAACTCCCTATCCTTGAGATTTTAAATAACAACTTAGAGATAGTTGACATTCTCTTCCTTATTTCATGAGTAGACTAAATATGCCATCTACAAATATAATCACAAACATATCTAGACATAGCTTAAATACCTAATTCACAAGATCCATGAAAGATGCAAGTGCATAATTTAAACCAAAAAACATAAGATGAAACTCAAAATGACCGTAACTATTTTGGAAGGTCGTCTTCGAGACGTCATAATCTCTCCCTTCAAACTGTTGATATTTTCATAGAAGGTCTTTCTTAGAGAAATATGTGGCATCATAAAATTAGTCAAACATGTCATCTGTCCTTAGAAATATATACTATATTCTCAATGGTGACCTTATTCAACTACTTGTGATCAATGCACATCCTAAGAGATCCATCTTTCTTTTGTACAAATGGGATAGGAGCACCCCTAGAAGAGACCCTTGATCTAATGAATCCTTTATCTAACAAATCTTTTGACTGCACTTTTTACTCTTTCAACTTAGTATGGGCCATTCTTTATGGAAGAACATACATAGCTTGTGTATTAGGGAGAACATAGATCCTAAAGTCTATCTCCCTATCCAGAGGGACTCTTGGCAGCTCATCAGGAAACAATTTGGGAAACTCATTGACTATAAGAATTTACTCAAAGGATGAAGTCTCTAAACTATCATTTATAACTCAAACTAAATGGTAGATACACTACTTAAAAATTAATTTTCTAGCCCTAAGGTATGAAATGAATTAACCCTACACTACTGACTGCCCTTCCACTTTATAACCACTTATTCAAAAACTAAAACTTGATAATTTGAGTTCTACAATCAAAATAGGCATAACAAGATAAACCAATTTATGCCAAGAATCAAATTAATATCAACCATCTCTAACTCAAATAAGTAAGCCATGGTATCTCCATTATAGTTAGACATTGTACAATTTCTATAGACCCTATCATCTAGGACAGACTCACCAATAGGAGTACACACTAAAGGGTTCAAGAAGATACTTAAGAAGGATCTCAAACTTATCAGCCACATATTGGGTCACAAAAAATAAAGTGACACTAAAATAAGGCAAATAAAGATTAAAAGAAAATACCTAAAGCGTACATGTGACAACATCTAGCGAATTCTCCTAATGTTGGCAAATATCCATAGCATACAAAAGTGGTTTGAACCTCTGCCTCTACTCGAAGATTGGACTCCGTTTCCCCACATCATACGCTCTTGATGAAAATGGATCATCTGACCACGTTTGTAACAATTTTGGCTTCCTTTAAGCATCCTTCCAAATAGAATTAATCACATTTACCATGATATAGCTACCTTTCTAACCTTGAGACACACTTTCTTAGGATTGAGTACTCTGAACTCAAACATTTGGTTGACTCTGTGAATTTTAGTTATACTTATTGTTTGGTCGGGTTGCACTCGCTAATGATGGTGCATAGGTAGAAGATATCTTCTATAAGAAAGACCTTTTCCTTCACCCTACTTCCAATCATTCTCATGTCCAACTAATTTAATTTTCTTAATCAAGTTCTACTATCTATCCTTCTTTTTATCATCCTTAACCTGGTGAGCATACATGACAATTTTGGAAATATCTATGTAAAAAATCAATGGTGTCGCCTTACACTCCTTCACATGTTTGCCCAATCCAAAGACAAACTTTATTATGATATATCTCACATCTTGAAACATCTTTTAGAGGATATCTAGATAGCAAAATGAACTTAAGATTGTACTTCTTGACTATCAACCTATCTTGTTTCAAATTTACTAACTCCACAACCTTTGCTTCCCTCACCTCTTGGGGAAAGTAGTGATCAAGGATTGAACTCTCAACTCATCCAAAATAGAAGGCTCAACATCCTAATCATAACTCTCCTCCTACAAATTATATTATTTATTCACAACATCATTGAGGTGATAGGGAAAAATCTCAACTCCCTCCATATTATTAGCACACATGGCTTTCATGATGTTCCATATTTCATGAATAAAGTTTTGATGATCCTCCTTAACCTTGGATCCCATGAAAATCAGTTGACTCATCCTTAGAAAATCTCAGATCCTCATGATAGTAGATCACTCTTTAGAACTAGATTTAGTAGCTAGACAACTTTGACTATCACTCTGAGCAGCAACCAACTGGGTAAGCATAACAACAACTCCTCTGAAATCTGCCTCTGAATTTAGAGCTGCCTGAGTAGTAGATACTCAAGACATTCAGACAAGTTGTACAATAGGTCTCTGAGGGACTTTATAGGTCCCAATCTCATTCTCACCCTTAGCTGCATGAGCCATAGTCCTTGTCTGCATGTTAATATTAGTAGGCATAGTAACTGGCAAGACTTTGGTGTTGGTGGTGTTCCTTTGGATGGCGGTACATTTAGGAGAAATGATCTATAACACATAAAAGAACAAGTTAGAATGAGATTTTATCGAGACATACTCCATTGCATAAAATCAGAATGTGCAAGAATTAAGACAATTCTAAATGTTCAATAGCATCCTGATTATATGTGTAGTGCACGACATACCCATAAGCAAAATTCTACTAGATACGACTTCATAGACATCTTAGACCACTTGAGCCTTCATATGTAATATTGATTTTATCATGCTGTAGGATGGTACTCGAGTCAAAGCTGGCACTTTGAAACCCATTAATAGTATCCAAGTGAACCACTTGTCCTGAACACTCATTTAATTATTTGACAAAAGACTCAATTCAATAATAAAGAGACATTAAAGTGGGCTAACCAATTGATGCTCAATCAGGAACAATTTAGAAAATAAACAACTTGAAATTGCCTCAGTCTTATACCAAATAGTTTTGTAAAAAAGAAAAAGCTATAATCTACTTAATTTATGTCTATGAAGCCTCTACCAACTGTCAAGAAAGTATCAATGACAAGCCCATGGCTGCTTTAACAGAAAACATTTAGGCAATGGATAAAGTTATCTAAAATCAAGGAGATCTCACAAATATCAGGAAGCGAATGAATTTGCAATGGATTGCTTGTTGATTATCTCTAGACTCTACATCAATATAGTAAAATGATGTATCACCAAATGTATGGTATATAGAATAGATTAAAATAAAGTATGAAAACAAACCCAATACCAAGCAAGTATGAAAACAAACCCTATACCAAGAAACTTAACTCAGGAAATTCCACTCTAAAAATAACTCAGATCAACTCAAGATGGCATCCAAGTTTAGAAACAAACAATTCTTTGAAAATAGAATAAGAATATGAATTTTTTCATCAAATCTATCCATTCATTACTAGGGAGTTTTTCTAATCAATAACCATCACTTATGAGCTAGTGAGATAGAGTGGTTTGCACTACCATTGTTGCAGTCATCCAATACCTTATCCGGGTAACGGTCAATCAACCTTATTATATCCTTAATCAATCAAATTCCTCTGTAGAAACAAGAGAGGCATAGTCCCTATCCTACACTGGCTACGTAGTTTATGAGATTTAAATTGTTACTTACATTTTACCAAATCAGTAATAAATACTACTTCCACATGACTCAATATGCTTATATGCTTAATCCAATAAATTAAAGAAAATCATCTCATCTAATCTTATTGGACTCCAATAAAACTCACTCTTATCTCAATCATCAAATCAAACTCGTTCATTTAAAACATGTGTTTAAACTCTTTCGTACTTTTCAAAACTCTATCTCAAAACATTTATTTAAACTGAAAGACACAAGTTTAAAATAATGATGATTTTTTAAGACTTGTCATACTCAACTCCTATTGGACTCAGTCTCATTCAAGAATTAACAAATCATGCTTTCAAACTCAATCAATGCATAAAATATGGAATACTATATTTAAGTAAGGTTCGTGTTAATGAAGACATGAATGAATACATCAAATATTAAACATCAACAATGTTATTGATACAAATTTAAATATATTTTCAAGAACTCTATAGATGTATAGACGATTAAAAATTTACATCATAGGAACTCAAAACTCAATTCAATGAACACGTAGCGCACGTGGACGAATTTAGTCCATATAATTATTCTCTAGGTCAATTTTGTAGTTCAGTGGTTTTTCTTCTAATTGAGCTTAGGTATAGCAGCTTTAGGCTTTTTATGACTTATTGTGACTATTGGAATGGCTACAGGGTGAACTGGTCATGAGTTGTGTAGATTTACAAGTTAATGAGAATTTATAATAGTAAAAAAATGAGATTTTTGATAAAACCTTAGCAAATGGCCTTGAAATTGGATTCTGACAGTGCCATCAATTTTGGAATGGCGAATTTAAGTTAGGAGGTTGTTGGTCCGAGTGTGAAGGGTCTCGGTATGGTATGAGCCAAATGTTGTAAAATGAGTTCAACTGAAAACTAAGAAGTATTTTTCTATAAAAACCTTGCTAAACACATTTGAAATAGAAATGTGATGGCATGGTCACCTCCGGAACATTGAAAATAGTCTTAGATGACCTTTCGATGGTTGACAAGAGCATCCAGTTGCATTTTGACCCCTTTAGTTCTTTTAGAAAAAATTAGCCAAAAATAAGTGGGACCCTCATTTTCCTCTAGGGTGCTCCGTTGGGAATTTTTACCGCACCATTTAATCTGTAATGTCAAAATCCATGTGGCAATACTATTTGATTGTGTTAAACTCACATCGGACACCCCGAGAATGCCTTGGGGAAGTTTTTAAAATTGCTGGTGCATCACAAGAAAATAACCTTCTGCGTTCGCGGATGGTTGGGGCATGTTTGCGGGAGGGCAGAGGACAGAGCTTCGCTTCGTAGATTCATGCCCCGTATTCATGGAGAAAGGGGAAGCCTTTAGAGCTATGTGTTCCTAGAGCCTAGTCCTTATTCACGAATACTTACGGGGTGGCCTATATATAGTCATCAGACCCTTTGTGCACAACCACTTTTCCAAACTTTCCACAAGCATAACTTTTGTTTCGGAACATCATTTTTGATGATTCAAAAGCTTATATGACTTATATTTTTGCAAGGTGTGTTGTGGTGGTGTTCGATTTAGATAATAACACATGTTTTGAGGTAAAAACACTATTGTAGCTTATTATATTTTGAAATATGTGAAAACTTCACATTTCAATATCCCGGCTGATTCTTGTTGGAATTAAATAAGTATTTGAGTCTAACTTGTTCTACACTCTAAAAGGAATGTTTTGTTATGCTTGGATTTAATAGAATTTAGCTGGTTTTCATAAAAATTGATCAAGAAATTTTGGAAAAAATACTTTTTGGTAGAAAATATAATCTTATTTTCGAGCCATTTCTCAGCCTTTTGGGGTCCATTTTGTGCAAAGTTTTTGGCTGTAGACTCGAGGTGATGTGGGAATCATTTTTTGGGATTTGTTCAGTATTTTGGGTATTAGTGCTATTTTTCATCAATTTAGGTGCTATTAACATAATTTCACCCGTTTCTGAATATGTTACGACCAATATGATCATGTTAACTTGCTGAATTATATTTTAAAAGTGGAGCAGTGTTGGAATCAAATAAGAAGGAAAAAGCTCAGCTGGATTGATTTAGGACATGCGATGTCGTCTGGCAGGTGGACTAGGCTTTCCCTAAACCTTACATGAGTATGGATATATACATGTTAGGCTAGAATGTGTTGTCTGTAACTGTTGTACTTCATGTGTGTAGTAAATGATGTTGCGCATTGTACCCTTATGTTAGTAGTTGTATTAGCCGTAATTTTGTATAGATCAAGATTATTGACCACAGGGAGGCCTGATAATGGTCGTATATAGGCTTATGCTATAGGGCAAGTATGTATTCTGACCAAATTCTTATCTATGAACATTTTGCTTGATGCGATTAAGATGTGCTGTCTGTGAGGTTGTTCAGTGAGGATATGTTACGCCGTGACTTGTATCTTGTGTAGATACTTGTGATAGAGCTATAGTCGCCCTGCCTTACTCTCATTACCTTGGTTAGCTGGATTATGGTTTAATTGTCCCTGTTTGGCTTGGGCAGCACTTCATAGTGACATGTACACACATATTTACTCTCGTACACTATTAGCTACAATGTATGGGTGCTCTTCGTACTTGAGGATGGGTTATCTGTCATTACATGGGTGATAGTTATGTCTTGTTGGAGAGGTGTGATTCTTGTCTTGAGGGACGATAAGTCTTTAGAGTTTCGAATTAGGATAGACTAAAAATAGAATGACTGTTCCTATGCTCCGTGACCTAGCTGACGCACCCCATCATCCGAGTCTCCTGTGGCCACATCCGAGTGCTTGAGACCCGGGTGACGTGCATTGTGGTGCAAGTCTTCGGTGGCAACATTGAAGTTTCTGATACTTGGGTGCCGATTCTAAAAGGATTCGAGGACTAGCTAGTATTTCAGGGTCTGGGTTCGCGTTGATTGAATTTTAGAGCTAGGCTTCTATTGATTTATTTTTTAGGTCTAGGAACCTGTTGATAATGTTGGGGGGGGGTTATTTATCCTACGGGGCATTTTTTCAACCATAACATATGTACATATTTAGATCGGGTGTGATGTTCCAACATAGTTTCCGAGACCCGATTGACATATGATGCTTTGGGTGCAAAGGCCCGATTAGTTAACCATGGATCCACACACTTCTACATATCTGATTATGTGTAGGTGTACCATATGGGCTTATGAAGGCTCAAGGAGCGTTCAAGCATAGATATTTGGGCCTTACACCCATATACAACTTGACCCTTTGACCATATGATGTTGAGACTTGTGTCCTATGGTGATTCTATTGGGTTCAACGATGTTCTGTCGCCTAGATTATATGCAAGTGTACTTTACGAGCTTTTAGGGCTCAAGTGGTCTACAGGCACAATTACTAGGGCCCTGGACTCGCGTACAGTAGTATGATTCATATTGATGATAGTTATGGTGTGGTCCTACTTCGCCCTTTGCCTATCAGTATGATTGCACTTTGCCTTAGTTGGTACAATTGGGGTTTCAGTGATTTTTTGGTATTTTTCTCCCTTGATCTGGGGTTGATTTACTAGATTTTCCGTACTTGTCTATATTTGAGCTTTATTTATGTATACAATTTTACTCAGTTGGTTGATGATGCCTATTAGGTGCCTTTTTTGGTGCTCACCCCCTACGTTCTGCAACTTCCCATGGTGCAGATTAAGAATCTAGCCACGAGTATTGACTTTTGAGGGATTTAGGAGTGCCCAGGAGACTTTTGATGAGCATCAACAACCCTGGCTACTTTGCAGTCTTCTTTCTTTTTGATGGCCATCTTTGATATCTAGACATTAACCTTGTATAGTTATGGCTTTTATTTCATTGGAGCACTCTCGATTTTGTATATTATTATGGCTATTTTATTTATATATATATGGCTATGTACTTATATCTACTGTAGCTGTGTACAGTTTAATTCCAAGCTCTGGGTAGGTTATGGTGTCATATTGCTGTATCTGTTATATTGTGACTAGAGATCTAGAACAGGTACCTTAGGGTTCGGTGATTGGATTGCCTATAGGTGAGATCTAATAGGCGCCATCATGATTGGTACCGGGTTGTGATAAGTTGGTATCTGAGCTTGAGGTTCACTAGTCTTAGCTGTACAGAGTTGTCGTCTAGTAGAGTCTTATGGATAGACGTCGAGATGTTCGTGGCTTAAATCCAGAGGCGTATGGGATGTTTAGGAAAATTCGTATGTTGTTAATTCTTGTTGTGTGATAATTTTAATGGTCCATTGATTTTTGAGAATCGGACTTTATCCATTTTATGAAGATATGGTGCATAGCGAATAAAGTTGGGGCTGGGGTAGGGCTGCACTGTCAGTCCTAAATAGACAGCACCCTCCGATGGCTATCAAGCAGAGACCATGTTCCCCAACTTTGCCGCAATAAGAGGCACTAGTTCCGCCAGCTATTTTTGTAGTTACACCACAGGTGAAGGTGGCTATTAGATAGTTCCTAGCAGCGCTCGGTGCCCTACAGCAAGGTGCTACGACATCTCTAGCTCCTCTAGTCCAGTGACTAGTAGAGCCTACCACTCTAGAGGTTCCAGCCCTACAACATTTATGGACTTGACGACTCTAGTATTTCAGCTGTATTTGGATTCATTTGTCATGGTGTTCTTTGATGATATTATGGCATATTCATAGATTCAAGAGCAACATGCCTAACACCTCTGGATTGTGCATAGACACAGGGATCACAGGCTGTATGCAAAATTATTTAAGTGTTAGTTTCGGCTTGAGTTTATGATTTTCTTGGGGCACGTTA
Source organism: Solanum clarkiae (assembly GCA_011800125.2). Taxonomy (NCBI): domain Eukaryota; kingdom Viridiplantae; phylum Streptophyta; class Magnoliopsida; order Solanales; family Solanaceae; genus Solanum; species Solanum clarkiae. Next base: position 47,595 of record JAABOM020020835.1, read on the forward strand.
TGTCCAACGAGGGTATCAGTGTGGATTCAGCTAAGGTGGAGACAATTCATGGTTGGCCTAGGCCTACTTCATTATTAGAGATTCAGAGCTTTGTCAGGTTAGTAGGGTAATACAAATGGTTTGTTGAGGGTTTCTCCATCAATGCTGCTCTATTGACTAAGTTGACTCATCAGAGGGTACTGCTTGTATGGTCCGATGAGTGTGAGGCCAGCTTTTTGAGATTGAAGGAGTTGCTGACTAGTCCTCCTGTTTTTACCATCCTTGTTGAGGGAGAGAGCTTTGTTGGAGAGAGCTTTGTTGTACATTATGATGCCTCCCATATTGGGCTAGGCTATGTATTGATGTAGCAAGGTCAAGCTATTGCTTATGCCTCTCATCAATTATGAGCCCACGAGCGTAACTACCCGATGTATGACTTAGAGTTGACGGTGGTAGTGTTTACACAATGATCTAGAGGCATTATCTATAACATCCATTGTCATGTTTATACAGACCACCGGAGCTAACAATAAATTATGACTTAACAGACTTGAATTCCTGCGAAAAATGGTGGATTGAGTTGTTGGCTAGCTACGATCTTTCCAATTTGAAAACAATGAGTCCAGGAAGCATATCACACCTAGAAGAAAAGGAGCAAGCATTAGCTTTAGACACTCAGTCCCTAGCTGATAGGTTAGTCTTATTGGATATTTTAGACTCCAACTAAGTATTGGCCTTTATTGGGACACAATCTTCACTGATTGATCAGATCAAGGTCCAACAGTTTGAGGATGAGTCATTAGTGGGTCTCTGAGAGAGGGTATTATAGAGGGTTGGTGGTCAAACTGCAGTTGATTCAGACGGGGCTCTTAGATTTGATGATCGAGTGTTTGTCCCTAGGGTGGGGAATTTGATATGATTGATTCTATAGGAGGAACATGATTCTTGATGTTCTATTGATCTAGGTACAGTTAAGATGTATCAAGATCTGAGATAACATTACTCATGGGATGGTATGAACGGAGATATTGCAGATTATGTGTCCTGTTGCATTAGTTTCCTGAAACTAAAGGCTGAGCACCAGTGACTTAGTGGGACACTTTAGTAATTACCCATTCAAAATTGGAGTGGGAACACGTATGGACTTTGTTGTTGGGGTACCTCCTACTTCCAGGGGTTATGATATCATTTGGCTGATAGCTGATCGATTGAGTAAGTTGCACACTTCCTTCTGGTCTGTTCTACCTTCATAGCAATGTGGTTAGTCCGTATTTACATTCGGGGGATAGTATGGTTGCATGGAGTGCCTGTATCTATCATATTTAATTAGGTCATAGTTTACCTCCAAATTTTAGAGCTTTTCAGTGAGAGTTGGGTACCCAAGTTGATCTGTGCATAGCATTTCACCCCAGAATGATGACCAGTCCAAGCGCACTATACAAGTTTTAAAGGACATGTTATAGGCTTGTATGTTAGAGTTTGGAGGGATCCGTGGGATCAATTTCTACCATTACCTAAGTTTTCTTATAATAATAGCTATCACACAAGCAGTTAGATGGCCCTGTTTGAGGCATTGTATGGACAACAATATCGTATAACGAATAGGTGGTTTGAGCCTATAAAGCTAAGTTTGTACAGTACAAATTTGTTGTTGATTGTCCTAGCTAGGGTCCGCGCTATATAGGATACACTAAGGACAACTCAGTGTCGGCACCAAATTTATGCTGACGACAAGTGCCGATTCTTATAGTTTGATGCTAGAGACCGAGTATTTCTTAAAGTTTCGCCCCTGAAAGGGGTCACGCGGTTTGGGAGTTGGGTTACGTTGAGCCCCTGGTACATCAGGCCCTTTGTGATCCAGATATGGGTGGGGCAAGGTGCTTATGATTTTGCCCTACCTCCATCTTACTCTACCATAAAACCCAAATTCCATGTGTTGATGTTGCAACTGTACATCCTAGATGAGTCCCATATGCTGCAGTATGATTTAGTTGCGGTAAATGACCTTTTGACATTTGTTGAGGAGCAAGTGACCATTCTAGCCAACAATACTAGGTAGTTGCGCTCCAGGGTTATACCGATGGTTAAGGTGCAGTGGCATTACCATGCGATTAAGGAGGCTACCTGGGAGATAAAAGAATAGATGTGGGAGAAATACTCCAGCCTATTTGACCATCAAGTATGCCTTTATTTTACTTTTGCAGATGAAAGTCTTATAAGAGGGCAATGTTGTAATGACCCTCTGGGTTAATTCTATATTTATGTTGTTTTCTGCTAATTTGTTCTTGCATACAGTAACCTTGGATCATTTATGGATACTTGGGACTATTTGAATAGTTATAGGTTGAATTGGTTATGAATTGAGTGAATTTGTAAGTGAACGAGAAGTCATAATGGCAAAAAAATGATATTTACGATAAAACCCTAGTAAACAGCCTCGAAATTGAATTTGAACGGTTCCATCAGTTCTGAAATGGTCATTTAGGCTAAGAGGTTAGTTATTGTGAGGATGGAGGTTCCCGGTATTAATTTGAGCAAAAAGTTGCAAAATAAGTTCAACTAGAAGCTAAAAGTATTTTTCTATAAAAACCTTGATAAACGCATTCGAAATGGAAATCGAATGGCGTGTCTAGCTTTGAATCATCAAAAATAGTCTAAAACGACCCTTCGTCAGTTGATAAGGCCATCTTGTTGCATTTTGACCCCCTTGATTCTTTTAGATAAAATTAGCCAGAAAGAAGTAGAACCCTCATTTTTCTGTGGGGTGCTTCGTTGGGAATTTTAATGGCACTATTGGATTTGTAATGTCAAAATTCATATGGTTACACTATTTGTTTGCATAAAATAGACAATGAATGCCTCTAGAATGCCCTAGGGAAGTTTTTAAAATAGCTGGTGCAATACCAGAGAAATAACTCTCCACTTTTACGAGGGTTGGGCGCGTTCGCAGAAGTGCAGCGGGCAGAGCTCCGCATTTGTGGAGAAGGGGGATGCCTCCAGATCTCCACATTCACAGAGTTTAGGGGGTTGGCCTATATATAGGCTTCAGCCCCCTCGCGTATATCCACTTTTCCAAACATCCCGTAAGCCTAACTTTTGTTTCAGAACTCCATTTTTGAAAATTCAAAGGCTTAGGTGACTCAAATTTTTGCAAGGAAATTTATGGTGGTGTTGGATTTGAATTTTGAAACATATTTCGAGGTAAAAACACTATTTTAACTAATTATATTCTCAAAATATGTGAAAGCTTTACATTTCAATATCTCGACCGATTCTTGAAGGAATTAAGTAAAATTTGAGTTCAAGTTGTTCTATGTTCCGAGAGGAATGATGTGGTATGCTTGGATTATGTTGAATTTAGCTAGTTTCCATAAAAATTGACTGAGAAAGTTTTGAAAGAAATATTTTCCACTAAAGAATTTAATTTCATTTTTGAGCCATTTCTTGGCCTTCTAGGGTCCTTTTTGGGCCAAATTTCTGGTTGTAAACTATGGGTGACATGGGGATCATTTTTTGGGGGTTTATTTTCGATTTTGTGTGTGTGCCCTATTTTTCCCCATTTTATGTGCTATTAGCATAATTTCACTCATTTCTCAAGATGTTATAGCCAATATGACTATGTTAATCCTGTGAATTATATTTTAACAACGGAGTAACATCGAGAAGTGATTAAGAAGGGAAAAGCTTAGCTGAATTGACTAATAATGTGATACGCTAGTTGCCAAGTAGGCTCGGGTTTCCTTAAGCTTAGACAGAATGTGGATATATGCATGTTGGGCTAGAATGTGTGAAATATGACTGGTTTACTGCATGTGCATTGTATATGATGTTGCGGGGTTGTACCCAATGTTGGTAGTTCTATTAGCTGTAATTCAATATTGGTTGGTATTATTGATTAGTGGGAGGACTACTAAGGGATATATGTAGGCTGATGCCATAGGGCAGCTATGCATTCTGACCTAATTCTTGTCTGTGTTGGTATGTTTCCTGATGCTACTGAGATATGCTATCTGTGAGGCTTTTTGTTGAATACATGTCATACTGTGAATTGTTTCTAGTGTAGACACTTGTGATAGAGAAATAGTTGCCCCGCTTTACTCTCAGTACCTGCGGTTTGCTAGATCATGGTGTAACTGGCCTCGTTAAGCCTGGGTTACACTGGTTGGTAATATGTACACACATATATACTATTGTACATTGTTTGTAGCTGCTATATACGGGTTTTCTCCACCTGGGGATGGGGTTATTTGTCATTATCTGAGTAAGGTGAATGTTATGTGTGGTTAGAGCAGTGTGATTCTTGTTGTGAGGGACGAAATGACTTTGGAGGTCCGAATCCAGATACAACAAGGAGAGATTGACTAATCCTATGTAACGAGACATAGATGATGCACCCCATGGTCTGAGTCACCAGTGACCATATCCGAGTATTTGAGACACGGGTGATGCACTCTATGGTCCGAGTCTTTAGTGACCACATCTAACCCGAGTGCCGATTCTGAAGGTGTTTGAGCACTTGCTAATATTTTGGGGCGGGGACCCCGTTTACTGCATTCGAGTCTAGGACTTTATTGACTATATTAAGGGGATTCTTTCTCTTGTAGGGGATTCATCCCATCGTTATGCATTTTCGTATGTGGATCGAGTGTTATGTTCCAACATAAGGTCAAAGACCCATTTGATATAAGATACTTTTGGGGGCTGAGGCCCAATTGATTACCCATGGATCCACAAACCAATATGATCACCCTCAAGATACACCTCTTTTTAAAGTAAAAACAGTCGTCAATGTAATAAACCTAACCAAGTTTAGGGTCAAATTCCACAGGGAATGCAAGACTTTTGCAACTTGGTTCACCAACAATCAATTTAAACATCAACTAACTTAATTCTCTAAAAAAAGGGGGGGGGGAAGGTTTCCAATGATTGATAGAAAATTAAACTAGAATGACTAAAATTGGAAGACAAAAAATAATTTAGAGCAACTTGGGGAATTATGTTCCCTATGATTCACTAACTCTACTTCCCTGAATTTTACAACTCTCAACTAGAATATTGCATGTAGGTCGGTAATTTAGGTTATTTCCAATCGTTTGGTCAAAGGCAAAAATCGAATTTCATGATGGGACTTGGCCCATCTTCATAGTATTCTCAACTAACCATTACCTATAGTCCCAATGAACCTCCATTTGGTCGAGTTCTATTGACTAGGCTAGAACATATCATCGAATCCTGTTAATCATTCTCTATTCCCATTCATTACCACCTGGATTGGGAAGGTAACACTAGGCAAGTTATAATATAGGCCACCATTAGAAAACATTCAAAATGAAGGGAAATGATTAATACATGCAAATACTAATTCTAAGAATTGCAAATAATCAGGTTTTTCTAAGTCAGATTCTCATGGTTCCCGCAATCCAAAGTTGTGGGTTAGCTACTCATACCTAGGGCTAACAATTAAACAATGAATAGAGAAGATATAGTTAATCACTTACCCAAGAAGACTGAAGAACAAGAAAACCAAATATGTATTGAGAATCAAAAGATAGAAAGTTGAATAAATCCACAAGTGAATCTCTTCTCCAAAATGTAGTCTCCTAAGATCAACTCTAAAAATTTCTCTAAAATTTCATGTTCTCTATTTTTCTCTATCTCCCCTCTACCGAAAAACTTCAAAAAACACCTTTAAATGACCTAGTGTTTTTTATTTATAGTATTTACAAATAATTCCCCAAATTAATTAGAAAAACTGGTCGGCACTAGTACAAGTCACAGTTATGAATCGTAACTAGAGTGCCATAATCGGGCTTTCGTGGTTAGCCTCCTGCATCTTGGACTTCACAGATACGAAACACATTCATGTCGTAATCTGGTCTAAGACTCCTATTGACTTCTCGTAGTCCACATTTGCATCTTGGTCCATGTCTAATCAACACTGGAAATCACTACGAAACATCCCATTATGACTCACAGATGGAACTACAACTTGTAGTTGCGACTTGTGTGGCTGAACTTCAGTTTTGCTTCAACAATGGAATCCTCCACGAGATCACCCCTGTGAATCATAATTTGAGATACGACTCCTAGAGGGTCTTATATGTCCTCAAAATTAGCAAAACCTACAATTTTTCCCAAAATTATGCGAACCTACTTTTCCTATAAAAAATACAAAAACATATAAAAACCGTAAAAGTCACATTGAGAACCCACAAAATCATAAGTGTTAGGCATCAAATGTGTAGTATGTTGACAACACATCAACACCCTCAACTTAACATTGTTGCATGTCCTTAAGCAACGACATAATCTAAATAGATAATAAAGCAACACATAGCAATCAACCCGATGGAATATACCATTCTCAAATCCAACTCAAGTACCTATATCAACTCTTTCAAAACAAGATCATATAACTATTCAGCAAACCAAAGTATATTAATGCATTTGACAACAAAACTACAACAGGTAAAGAAATATCAACAATCCACAATCACTAAACAAGTAAAATGCCGGCAATGCAATATGGATGTGCTCACAAGAATGAAGTCCCTTTTAAACACTCAATGAAGATTTTAGAATATAACCATGGGACTGTGTGAACACACTCACTCTCACAAATGGCATTCATTCTTGATGACTAATACCATAGTCTTGCTAGTATACTCATGATTCATACTTTTGACTAATTTGGATAGGATCACCTTAGGACTTTATAATCTTGTAACGTAGGCTCATAGGGCTTTGGTATAACATTTTGGACAATTATTGACTAAAGACCAACCTTGAACCATGCTTTTCAACACTTTCACTGTAACAACCCACATCTTAGATGTACTAATCTTATGCAAATTGAACATGATATGACTTGTTCAAATTATCACCCATTTGTAAAAGTTCTTGAACTTCATATTAGAGGGTTATGTGTTCGTCTAACGCTTAAGACGAGTGAGTGGATATAAGTTTTAAGTCAAATTGAGGAGATTGCGGCCTTAAACAAAGTGAAAGAAATGAGATTCTTGTAGGACATAGGAAGCTAGTAGGTGAACCACCTATGTTCTTAGCTTAAATAGACTAGGTAGAAGGAGAGGAGGCCAGACACCGAATCTGTCCAAGCCTGATAATGAATAAAGTCTGTGTTAAGGATGTAACCTTAGTCTATGTTTTAAAATTATAAATAAATAATATTTACAACCCAAGATAAAAAAAAGGTCCCAAGTACATTCACAATTCGTTTGATAATTTAGGCCCAAACTAAGTGGAGGAAAAAGAGAGAAAGGTGGGCAACCAAGGCCCATCAAATTGAAACCTATATAGTCCTAAGTAAAAGGGCCAAGCTGCTATATAACCACCTTGCTAAAACGTTATCAGAAGCTCAAGAGAAAGTTAGAGAAGAATGTCCCTTTAAAACGGGTTACAAACCAGCCACTTCAAGTCATTTAACATAGACAAAAATATCAACTTTCCTATGTTTTCTCTCTACGCTTTCTTAACTTTGCAAAGAAGCCATAAGAGACTTTTAGGGTTGTTGGAGAAGCTCTACTCCTTAAAGGTATAGGTAAGTATAGATACTTGTGAATTTAATACGGTGTTTCCACAAAAAACAAGAGAAATAGGTAGGTTATACCTGTGCTAAAATTTTTGATAGCATGTTTTCCAAAGATTGTTTTACACTTTCCTTATTTATTTAGAAACTTTTCTCTTCTTGGTTGGCTTGTTTATGAAGGGACATTACTTCTCTCAAATAGGATTATTTCATGAATGATGTATAAAGGTTTCTGCACCATTTTTGTTCTCCTTGAAAATGGGTTCTTATATGATACCTTAATTGTACCTTTAATATGAACTTCTGGGCTGATGGTTGAAGATTGTTGTTCCATGTCCTTCATCTACTTTGGAACTATTTTTGGACTGTTATAGGTTTTATTTGTATGTGTAAATATGGTGTGAATAGTTTATTTAAAATTGGAACAGGTTTTGGATTATTGACATTGAAATGTAGCGAAGAGACGTAATGTTATGTTGCCTACTTGTATGTTATGTAAAATTATTGTGTGTTATGTTTTGTGGACTATTGTAAGACTGTTGTGGTTCTAAAAAAAGTTGGACACGACATATATATGAGAATGTATATTAGAAAATATGATTAGAGGTGGAAAGGTTAAAAGAATACTCTTGGGTTGATAATTACATGCTTGTTGTCCGTACGTTACTTTTAAGGATTTATGCCCATTTTCGTAGAACTCATTTGAGAAAAAAAATGAAATTTCCAAATACAAATATGCCTTACTTCTGGGACATGCCCCTGTTATTTTTGGTGTTTGTTTTAGTTTTTCAGTCCAGGACTTTTAAGTCTTGGGCTTAAGGGTTCCCACACTTGACAAAACCTATACTTAGCTTTATTTCACCCTCATATCATTCAAAACATTTCTCAATACTCACTCAAACATTTAGACTCATATTTCACCCTATATTCAAGTCCCAAAACTCAAGACCAATCTTAAGGATTTCATCAAGGATTTCATTCAAGCTTCCTGTCTCCATCTCCAATCTTCTTCAAAGGTTCCCCAAAGTCAAGGTATGTGGTGTTGAACTATTGGGTCCTTTCACCCATGATGCCTAAGCTCCCTTTTTACTTAAATTGCATGATTTAAAATTGATTTTACATATGGGTCTTATATATTGAGAAATTTACTGCATAGTGATTTGAATTCATCAATGTATGGTTGTTTTAGCATGCTTTGAGCTCTATATCTTAGATATAATGTTGTACTTGATCAGAGTTTTTGATGTGAATCTCTTGGGAGTGTTGCGAGGTGTTGATTAGTGGTTTTACAACATGTTTTCTTGCAAGATTTCATCTCTAACTTGCATGGTATTTTACTCCATTTACACACCGCCTCAGTGTTAGATAAAATGTCAGATTATGGTTTCTTGAGGAAATGGAGGCCCAAAGCATGATATATGATTTAAATGACTATATGATGATGAAATGAGCTTACGTATATAATGAATCCTATTTAAAGTGTCACACTAGGTTGATGGGTGCTATCATCACTAATCTTGATGAGGAGTTTAGGGTGATGGGCGCTATCATGACTAACCTTGATATGGGGTTTATACCTCATATACTAGGGTGATGGGTGCTACCATCATTAACCTACCAAGAGGTTTGTACTTTGAAAATCTAGCACCGCTAGGGTGATTGGTGCTATCATCATTAACCTTGCTGAAGGGTTTGTACCTCACACACTAGGGTGATGGGTACTGTCATCACCAACCTTGATGAAGGGTTTGTACCTCACACACTAGGGTGATGGGTTCTTTAATAACTAACCTACCAAGGGGTTTGTACTTTGGAAATCTAGCACACTAGGGTAATGAGTGCTATTATCACTAGTCTTGATGAAGGGTTTGTACCTCACACACTAGGGTGATGTGTGCTATCATCACTAACCTACCAAGGGGTTTGTACTTTGGAAATCTAGCATACTAGGGTTATGGATGCTATCAACACTAACATTGATGAGGGGTTTGTGCCTCACACACTAGGGTGATGGGTGCTATCATCACTTATCAACCAAGGGGTTTGTACTTTCGAAATCTAGCACACTAAGGTGATGCATGCTATCATCGTTAACCTGGATGAGTGGTTCGTACCTCACACACTAGGTTGATGGGTGCTATCAACACTAACCTACCAAGGGGTTTGTACTTTGGAAATCTAGCTTGGTCTCTTCTACACATATGATATCCTATAGGAGCATGAGTTACTTAAGCATGTTTTTACTTTTGCATTGATCATACTTTCCATATTGTTATATTATGCCTATAGTCTAACGTATGCATTTTGAATATGATGTCTGTCTATTATTGCATTGCATCTCACATACTTAGTCCATTCAAATATACTAACGCATACTCTTACCCACATGATATCACTATGTAGGGACTGAAGCTCAAGTTGATTATCCTCCTCCTCCATAAGGTTAGTTTGGTACTACTCATGTTGGTTGGTAAGTCCTCCATTTCGGGGACCTTATTCTATGTTTCCTCTTATTTTTGTATTAAGACATTCTTCTTACGTTCTATTTTAACTATGAAGGTGAGCCCGATTACTTTGTCTTTGCCCCCGCTCTTATCTATGTATTAGAGGTGTTTATTGGACATGTTATGTCTCTATGATATGGCTTTGACTTTTTTTCTCTTTTTTATGATGTTATGCAAGCTTTTCCCTTAGTTCCTTTGCCCCTATTCTTACTCTTTATGTCTTTTATATGCTTCCACGACCAATGATGTGTAATGATGAGTTAAGAGGCTTGTTTGGTGTTCCTTCGGGTTCCCCCTTCGTCATGTCATGTCTAGGCCCTAGGCTTGGGTCGTGACAATATTAGTTATCAGACAGTGGTAATCAAGCAATGTCTAAAGATGTACAGAAAAAAGCCAACTTGGGAGTTCGCCTTCTTGAGGCTCCAAAGGAAGGGGTTGTTGTGCATATTGCTGTGGAATCTTCATTGGTAATGGAGGTGAAATAAAAGAAATTGAAGGATCATGTTCTACGATGACTTAAGAGAAAGGTGAGTCAAGGTAAGATGAAGAGCTTTGAGCTTACACAAAATGGAGTACTTTATTGCCAAAATAGATTATGTGTGCCCGATATTAATGGACTTGGAAGGAGGATAATGGAAGAAGCCCATCATTCAAGAAATTTCATCCATCCAGCATCAACGAAGATGTATCATAAGCTGAAGGGAGTGTTTTGGTAGGAGGCATGAAAAGGGATCTTGCAGAATTTGTGGCTCAATGTCCGAATCACCAACAAGTCAAAGTAAAGCACCAAAAGTTGGGAGGTTATATGCAGTGTATAAAGCTTCCAACATGGAAGTAGGATATGATTAACATGGATTTTGCTACTGAGTTGCCTTGCTCATTTCAGAAGTTTGACTCCATATGGGTAATAGTTAATAGACTTGTAAAGTCAGCACATTTCTTGCCACTTAAGAGTGATTATACAGTTGAAGAGAATGCAGATTTATACTTCAGAGAGTTAGTCAGGCTACATGTGATCCCCATCTCCATTATATTTGATCAGGGAGCTCAATTCACTGCAATGTTTTAGAAGTCCTTCCAAAGGGGTTTAGGAACACAAGTGAATTTGCGTACAACTTTCCACCCTCAAACAAATGGTCAAGCAGAACGGACCATTGAAACACTTGAAGATATATTACGAGCTTGTGCATTGGACTTCAAGGGTAGTTGGGTAGACCATGTGGCACATATTAAATTTGCCTATAATAATAACTACCATTCAAGCATCAAGATGGCACCTAATGAAGCCTTGTATGGAAGGAAATGTATGTCACCAATCGGATGGTTTGAAATAGGTGAAACCACCTTGGTTGGGCTAGATCTAGTACAACAAGCCATGAAAAAAGTTAGGATAATACAACAATAGTTAGAAACAACCAAAATTCATTACAAATCATATGTGGATTCTAGGAAGAGAGGACTCGAATTTTCAGCAGAGGATTAGGTATTCTTAAAGGTGTCTCCAATGAAAGGTTCCATGCGACTTAGTAAGAAAGGGAAATTGAGCCTATGTTACATAGGGCCAAATAAAATTATTAAGGGTTTGGGCAGGTTGCATATGAGTTAGAGCTACCCCAACAACTTTTGATAGTTCATCTAGTTTTTCATATCTCAATGATTCGAAAATGCATAGGTGACCCATCCCATGTCACTCCTATTGAACATGGGCAGGTTACAGAAGATCTCACCTATGAAGAGGTACCTATTGCTATTCTAGATCATCAAATTAAGAAGCTAAAGAATAAAAAAATAGCTTCAGTAAAGGTACTTTGGAGGAACCAGCAAGTAGAAGAGATAACATGGGAGGCTAAGGAAGCGATGAGAACTAAGTACCCTTACTTATTTGAAGCTAAAGAGCAAGTTCGACATGCATAGTTGTGATACTAATAGGCACGTGTGTTTAAATACTTTTTGTGTTGTCAAAAGTTTGTTTAAGTAAAGGTTTGAACTTGATTAATCTATCCAATTATGCTAACATTCGATAACGATTGTTCCTAAGGGGAGGGGGGAGGATGTAGCACCCCACATCTTACATGTACTAGTCCTATGTAAATGGAACATGATATGGCTTGGTTATATCAGAAATCATTTTTGAAAGTGTTTGAACTTCATATTAGAAGACTATGTTTTTGTCTAATGCTTAAGACAAGTGAGCAGATATAAGTTTAAAGTTAAATTGAGGAGATTGTGGACTCAAACAAAGTGAAAAAAATGAGGTACTTGTAGGAGTTAGGAAGCTAGAAGGTGAGTCACTTACGTGCTTAGCTTAAATAGGCTAGGTAGACAGAGACGAGGCCCGACATCGAATTTGTCCAAGTCTGATAATGAATAAAGTACGTGTTAAGGGTGTATCTTTAGCCCATGTTTTAGCATCACAAATGGACAATTTATAGCCCAATGTGAATAATCAAAGGGCCCTAGTACATTCACAATTCACTGGATAATTTAGGCCCAAACTAAGTGGAGGCAAAATAGAAAAGTGGGCAGCCAAGGGCCCATCAAATTGAAACCCATATAGGCCCAAGTGAAAGGGCCAATCTACTGCATTACCACATTGGTAAGATGTGGTCAAACGCTCAAGCACTACAAACCAGCCACTTCAAGTCATTTAACGTAGATAAAAAAAATTAGCTTTCCTAAGTTTTCTCTCTACACTTTCTTAACTTTGCAAAGTAACCACAAGAGAATTTTAGGGTTGTTGGAGAATTCCTACACCTTAAAGGTAACAGTAAGTAAGGATACTTGTGTATTTAGTATGGTGTTTTCACTAAAAACAAGAGAAATAGGGTAGTTATACCTGTGCCGAAATTTTGGACAACATGTGTTCCAAAGATTATTGTACACTTTCCTTAATTATTTAGAAACTTTTTTCTTCTTGATTGGATTTATTATGAAGGGTCATTGCTATTTTTAAATAGGGTTAGTTCATGAATGATGTAGGAAGTTTACTGCACCATTTTTGTTCTCCTTGAAAATGGGTTCTTGTATAATACCTTAATTGTACCTTTAATATGAACTTGTAAGCTGATGGTTGAAGATTGTTGTTTCATGTCCTCCATCTACTTTAGGAATGCTTTTGTACTATTTTAGGACTATTGTTATGTGCAAATATGGTGGGAATAGTTTGGTTAAAGTTGGAACATGTTTGGGATTGTTGACATCAAAATATAGCGAAGGGACTTAATGTTATGTTGCCTACTTGTATGTTGTGTAGAATTGTTATCTGTTGTGCTTAGTGGGTTGTTGTAAGACTATTATGGGGCTAAAATAAGATGTACGTGACATATGTATGAGTATGTGTAGTAGAAAATACGATTAGAGGTAGAAAGTTTGAAAGAATACTCTTGGGTTGATAATTACACGCTTGCTGCCCCTGCATTACTTTTTATGAGATTAGATTGCCAAGACATATCTATTACCTGCTAATGCTAGTTTTATCACCTACTCTTTTGTAGATAGGTATTTGGGTGGAAAAGGAGGTTACTTCAAGGTGATAACCAGGTTGTACAATGAGGTATGTAAGGATACCCGATTTCGTATTATTTTTTACATGAAATCTAGATTCTTCTTTGGCACATAAATGCATTTACCAGATCCGACATAACTAATAACCATGTCTCCACTCTTTAACATGTTCATATGCTCTCATACATAGTCATCTTCAAATCTGCATACATATTTGGATACCAAGATGCATGAGTTCATTGTTTCTAAATAAAGTTCATGAGTTATTTCATCTCCTTTACATTTCATTATCTGTGTAACCTACTCTTTTTATTAGGGGTATTATCTTGTATAGTTATTTACATGTCACATGCTATATCTATGGTCCTACAGCTCCAAAAGAATCATCTCAAAAGTAATTAAAAGATAATTTAAGTTGCTTGTTAATCGGTGGTATCCCAGTGGTAGAAGAATCACCTAGCATGGGTCAATCCCATATTAAGGGTGGTATCCCAGGGTAGAAAGGAAAGCCTAGCATGGCTCAATCCCAATATTGATTGGCTGCTGATTAGCTCGTCATTTGTGTTATATGTTATTTACAGATTATATAATAAAGAATGGTAAAGTGATAAAAAAGGACTTAAAGTACATCATCCCATAATATGACTAAAGGTAGTCTATTATCCTTAAACCATTGTATGACTTCATTTGGGTTCTTATTTCATATACAGTACTTCTTGCCTTACATATTTAGCCCATTATCTCGTGCTGACATCCCTTACTGAGGACCTGCATTTTGTGTTGTAGGTACAAGTTATAGTAGATCTCCCCAGTAGTAGTACAAGATATCAAGCTGTTGTTACTGAGCTCCAGGTTGCATCGAGGCTTAGTATGTCTAGAGCTTATACTTTTGTATTGTAAATTTAGTCATGAGGCGGGGCCTGTCTCGACCCTTATCAGATGTTATTCCTTATCTAGAGGCGTTGTAGACTATGTAGATTAAAGTGTGGTCATATCTCGTACTTTAGATATCGTGGCTCCAATGGCCTAGTGATATGCATTTCCTTTTAGCTTGTTATTACAGTCTACTTTCTTGAAAGCATGTTGAATGTGGCAAACACTTATAGTATCCATAGTAAGTGCATGGTTACAGGTTGGTTCTCCGAGCCTTGTCGGCACCGGGTGCTAGTCCACCTTAATGGGACTTTGGGCGTCACATTCACCTTACTAACTCAATCATTTCCACCTTATTCTCCCTTTTTTGTCATATTTAAGCTTTCCCGGGTATTGTCTTCTCATTTTCAGCTTTTGCCTCATTTCACACGTCATTTTTCTTATTTAACTCAACCTAAGACATCTTTTTCTCTTTTTTTCACCAGGTGTATGATTTTCTTCTCTTTCTTCACATTCCCAACTCACCATCTTATTTATGCTATATTACCCCTACATTGGCCACCCGCAACTTAGGATTTTAGCCTAGAACAAAATGCACAATATATATTCCCCAAACCAGGGCCACTTTTGGTAGCCACCCTCAACTTAGGCTTTTGCCTAAATCAACGTTCATATGCTCAAGAATTGCGCAAGGACAATGCAAGTATTTCACTAGACAAGGTTAGGATAATTCGGTGTTGAAAAAGAAATGGTACATGTAAGGCTCAAATATTTGGAACAAGGGATGAATTTCTCCTTTGGTTGGTCATTTTAGGCAAAAGTGGACTAATTCAAAGAACAAGGGCCTAAGATCCCTTCATATTCCGTAAAATCTCCAATCCAACTTAGAGTAAGAAGGACAGTTCTAAATCAGCACCCAATGGAAGAATATAAAAAATTAGCTTATACACATATGAAATTGCATACACAGCAAACAAAAACTCATAGATCATGCTTCATGTATCAAATTGCCTCACTTAATTAGAACAACTATTGCTAAATCATTCAAAAATGCATGGTTGCAATTCAACAACTACTCAAAAATCTTAATGGACAATAATTTTCAAAATATTTTATAAAATATCAAAAACATGGCACATGCCATAAGTTCAACTAGTACATACTAAAAATATCATCTAAGACATCCTAAACATGTGTTCAAAGGATTGGTGAGGAAGAGTATAACAAAAAATGCAGAAGTAGTCTACGAGAGCCTTTACGACTCATAGAGGGGTTTACGATTCGTAGGGAGGGGTCCCTTAGCAAATTCTAATAATTCATGTTTTAAGGACCTTTAGAGTAAGAGATGGGTTCACGACTCGTAGAGCCCCTTTACGACTAGTAGAAGAGGGTTTAATGGAAAATTCTAGAAAAGATCAATTTCTAACCATATTATTCATGAGGAGAGATTTTGACTCATAAGAGTAAATATGACTCATAATGTGTGGTTTCGTATTAGTTTCCAAAGACTAAGGATTTTAAGACCTCCATCTATGAGAGGCAGTTATGACTCATAGAAGATTACGAGTCATAAACAGGGTTTTATAGATCTTGTCGATAGTTTTAATGAGAGGTATTTTTGTCCATTCCCCTACCTATTCCATTAAAGACTAGGAATTTTAATACTTGAATGAGGTCCTAAATAAACCCTAAGGGCATTATTCTTCATTCCACACACATGGGCTTTCTTGAGAGCAAGAGGAGAAGAAGGAAGAAACTAGGTTTTTAAACAAGAGCGAACGATTGAGTTGAAGATTGATTCCCCCTCATTCTCAGGTATGTAAGACTTACCAAAGTGTGAAACCTCTTCTTTCACATGCCCCTTCATCATTTCTTGAGTCAAGAATTTGAGGAAAAAGTTGAGATTTTGAGAAACATTGCTATTTCAATAATGAAATCCTTGCATCTATCATGAGGTCAGGTTATATTACATGAGCTAATCTACTACATGGCATAATTATTTACTATGTGATTTGTACATGTATTTCATACTTGGTAGCATGAACCCTAATTCACATGATTTGTATGAGATTCTATTCATCATACTGAATATTTGAGTTGATGTAAATTGAGCATTTAGAGTGGAGTAATTTGAGAATTATTGAGGATGAAGAGCATGTTGCATTGAGTCATGTATATTTCTACACATGAATATCTTGCTTGTATTACATGATAAGTAAATTGAGTGAGTCTAAATAACCGTTTGAGTCTGATTTAAACTTTCTTGCATTGATTGAATGAATTGATGAATGACTGAGATGAGATACCCCAATGGGGTGAGTTTTTAGTTGATTGATGAGTTGATTGAGGAGTTGAGCATATTTTAGTCTTGGGAGTAGTATCAAGCACTGAGCGAGGAGTGAGCACACTTCTACTTTAACCCAGAGAACTACTTTGCTAGTATAGGATAGTCATTACAACTAGCCTTGCGACTCTTGTCCCACAAGTGGACACTTATTTCGTATTCAAGAGAGAGTTGATTGCCGTTTTCCATGGCAAGTTAAGGGCGGGCATCATAATGATACTGATTCATTGTGCATCATCCAACTAAAGGTAGTGGGATGAGGATGTCTGTTAAGACAAACTCCCAAGAAATGTTGAATTGAGAATGAGATTTCAAACTGAGACTCTTTTACTGAACCTATTTTAAAAGAACCATTTCATTGTAAAAGGTATACAAATTCTTTTGACCATGATTTGTTGAGTCGAGGTGAGTGAGTTGATCCTTACTTTTCTTGATCCATTTTATATACAAACATATTTCATGTACTTACATCCATTTAGACCTGCATCGTTTTATGATGCAGATATAGGTGATGGAGGACTTCAACCTGTGCATTGTTGAGGTCCAGTTTAGTACACATCCAGGGTTGATGAGACCTTCTTATATTCTGGAGGAGCCTTGTTATCTTCTTATTATGGTTGAGTATTAATTACTTTTGATTGATGTGTCCATGGCCTGTCATGGCACCTTTCTAGAAGGTTGAGTAGAGTCTTCATAGACACTATAGTAGAGTATTTAATAAGTATTTTGTATCTAAACTTATTTTCATTATAAGCTATGATACAGTAGAGTTAGATACTTATTTATCTTTCTGCAATGATACCTTGCTTTCTGAGTTATTCTTCCACTGTCGAGTTGATGTGACATGAGGCCAAGTGGTTCTCTTGGAAAATCAGTAATGGTTTTTCAAGTGCTAGTCATGCTAAGGGTAACCTCCCAGGGCGAGAAAACTTGGTATCAGAGCACAAAGTTCAAGAGTCCTAGGAATTCAATGAGCCGTGTCTAGTAGAGTCTTGTTTGTGAGTGTGTTGTGTACCACATTTCATAAGTAGGAGGTTACAGGAAATTACGAACTGTTTCCCTTTCTTATGATCTGAGTTCATGATATAGAGTTGAAAACTCTGTAAAACTACTTGTCTTGTTCATATTTTACATGATTGCAGATCATGCCTCTTAGATGCACTATAACCCAAAAAAATGCTACAACTAGAACTACTGAGAATCCTACTTCAGAGGTGCCTCCTCAAGTGGAAACGAGGGGCCGAGGTTGACCCCCAGGACTACTGGTGTGTCCTATGACACCTACTGCTCCACCTGCTCCTACTTCAAAGGTCGACTTTCGAGGATCCATTGCTATGCTCGCATAGTTGGTAACTGCAAAGAGCTGGAACAATAGTTCACAGACTCCTAGTTCTAATTCTCACGAGTTAACAGCTACCTCTAGACTGAGGGACTTTCTAAGGATGAACCCACATATCTAAACTGGGTCAAATATTGAAGAGGACCCTAAGAACTTTATTGATGTGATGTGAAAAGTACCGAATACTATGAATGCTACTCAGACCAAGGGAGTTGAGCTCACTGCCTATTAGATCAATGATGTGGCTAATGTTTGGTACAATCAGCGGGAAGAGAATCAAGACAAAGATGTTGAACCAGCTACTTAGGATGGGTGTGAGAGTGCCTTCCTCAATCATTTCTTCCCTTAGGAGTTGATAGAGGCAAAGCTTGAAGAGTTTGTGAATCTAAAGTATGAAGGGATGACTGTGAAAGAGTATTTCCTGAAATTCATCCATCTATCGAGGTATACGCCAAAAATGATTCTAGATATGAGAGCAAGAATAAGGAAATTTGTATCTGGTTTGGGCAGGTAGGTGAAGAGAGAGTGGTAGGCGGCAATGTTAATCTCAGGCATGGATATTTCTAGGATGACAGTCTATGCCCAATAGACTGAGGAGGATAAGAAGAGAGGCCAAGAGGAGCATTTAAGTAAGAAGGCCAGATCAGCAGGGCCTGAGGCTAGTCAGAGCAAGAAGAGTAAGGGAGATAAGTCCTACTTCCAGAAGAGATCCTTTAGCTATGCACCATCTTCAGACAATTCACCAATATCTTCCGACACATATGATAAGAGTTCCTAAGGTCAGTCAAACTTTAGACCGCAAGGTGAACATTCTCAAGAAAGTGCGACTCTTGGATCTAATGGAAACCCACCTTGTGGGAAATGTGGTAGGATACACTTGGGATAATGTAGATATTGAGGGAATGCTTGTTATAAGTGTGGCCAACTGGGTCACCTGTAGAGGGAGTGTCTAGTGTGGGGTAATAAGGCCCAGACTTCTACCACAGCACTAGTAGCGAGGGGTAAAAAGAGAGGTGTTATACTAGGGGCAGGAGGTGGGACAAACAGTTTGTATGCAATGGGAAACCGACCGGATCAGGAGGTTGCACCAGATGTCATGATGGGTATGCTTTGAGTTTTTACCTTTCTTTCCTATGCTTTACTTGATCTTGGTGCAACTTGTTCTTTTGCTTAGATTCTCCCTGAGTGTTCGCTTGAGCCATTTTCTATTCCTACTCCTGCTGGTGAGTTCATTCCAGTTGAGACGATTTATGGAAATTGTGTGGTGTCCATCTATCATAGGGATACTCTTGCTAATTTGATTGAGTTTGAGATAGTTGATTTTGATGTGATCCTTGGTATGGATTGGCTTCACGCCTGCTATGCCTTTCTTGATTCCTGAACTTGGACTGTCAAATTCTAGGTTCTGAACGAGCCTGTTATTGAGTAGAGAGGAGATTCTGTAGCACCTAAGGGTAAGTTTATTTCTTACCTCAAATCCTAGAAACTAATCTCTAAGGGATCTATTTATCTCCTCGTGTGAGTTAAGTCTGATGATATTGAGCCCCCTTCTCTTGAGTCTCTTCTAATTGTGAGAGAGTTTCTGATGTGTTTCTTGAGGATTTGCTCGGAGTTGCTCCTGATAGGAGGATTGATTTCAGAATTGATATACTACCTAACACCCAACTTATTTCTATTCCACCATACAGAATGACCCAAGCAAAACTAAAAGATTTGAAGAAGCAGTTGATGGACTTGTTAGAGAAAGATTTTATAAGACCGAGTGTCTCTCCATTGGGTTCTCCAGTCTTTTTCGTGCGAAAGAAGGACTGTTCTCAAAGAATGTGTATTGACTACCACCACTTGAACCAGGTGATCATAAAGAATACGTATCCTCTTCGTAGGATTGATGACTAGTTTGACCAACTTCAGCGTGCCACTATTTTCCCTAAGATAGACCTTAGATCAGGCTATCATGAGTTGAAACTTAGAGAAAGTCATATCCCGTAGACGGCTTTTCCAATTCGTTATGGTCACTTTGAGTTTTCAGTAATGTCTTTTGGGTTAACATATGCACCTGCATTCTTAGTGGATTTGATGAACAAAGTATTCAGACAGTGTCTTGATATGTTTGTGATTGTACTTATTGATGATATTTTGGTGTATTCTAGAATTGAGGAGGAGCATTCCAATCACCTCAGGATCGCTTTGTAGACACTCCAAGAAAATGATTTGTATGAAAAGTTTTCTAAGTGCAATTTTTGGCTCAAATCTGTGTCTTTTTTAGGTCATGTGATTTGTTTAGATGGATTCAAGTGGATACCCAAGAGATTGAGGAAATTAAGAATTGGCCTAGACCAAACTCATTGACCGAGATAAGGAGTTTTCTAAGATTAGCTGGCTATTATCGGAGGGAGGTTGAGGGATTTTCTTCCATATCTGCACTATTGACCAAGTTGACTCGGAAGAAGGCTAAGTTCCAATGGTCGGACGAGTTGGAGAGAAGTTTCCAGTAGCTAATGATGAGGTTAACCACTACACCTGTGTTGACCTTACCTGGTAGAAGAGATGGATTTGTTATCTACTGTGATACTTCGAAAGTGGGACTAGGATGTGTGTTAATGCAAAAAGGGAAGGTTGTTGCCTATGTTTCTAGCCAACTTAATTTGCATAAGAAGAATTATGCCACTCATGAAATGGAGTTAGTAGCGATAGTGTTTGCTCTCAAGCTATATCACCAATATTTATATGGAGCACATGTTGGTGTATTCACAGACCACTACAGTCCGCAATATGTCTTCACCCAGAAAGAGCTCAACCTGAGGCAAAGGAGATGGCTTGAGTTGCTCAAAGACTATGACATGAGCATCCTCTACCATCCAGGTAAAGCTAATGTGGTTTCTGATGCTCTTAGTAGGTTGTCCATGGGAAGTATCGCCCATACGGACGAGGAGAAGAGGAAGCTAGACAAAAGAGGTTCATAGACTGGAACGATTTAGAGTTCAATTAGATGAATCACATGAAGGAGGAGTTTGGATGCACAATGGGTTTGCATCATCCCAACTAGTAGAGGTGAAAGAGAAATAATATCGAGATCCTATTATAATTGAAGGAAGTTGTGCATAAGCAGAGAGTGATGGCTTTCGCCAAAGGGGGAGATGGACTATTCAGGTATCAAGGTAGATTGTGTGTCCCAAATATAGATGATGTTTAAGAGAGGATTATGGCAGAGGCCCACAGTTCCAGATATTCCATCCATCTAATGTCTACCAAGATGTACCATGACTTGAAAGAAGTCTATTGGTAGAGTGGAATAGCGAGGGATATCACATAGTTTGTTTTCAAGTGCCCGAATTGTCTAAAAGTTAAAGTTGAGCACTAAAGGCCATGTGTAGTGGGTCAGAACTTTGAGATTCTAGAGTGGAAATGAGAGATGATCAACATGGATTTCATTGCCGATTTATCAATTTTCCGCAGATAACATGATTTGAATTAGGTGATAGTTGAAAGGATGACCAAGTCAGCCCACTTCCTAGCAGTTAAAACAACTGACACTGCAGAGGATTATGCCCAGTTATACATAAGAGAGATTGTTAGGTTGCATGGAGTCCCTTTATGTATTGTCTCAGGAAGAAGAGCTCTGTTTACTGCCTAGTTTTGGAGATCATTTCAGAAGGGTTTAGGTACGAAGATGGTCTTTAGCACAACTTTGCACGCTCGAACAGATGGCTAGGCAGAGTGTATTATTCAGAAGTTAGAGGATATGTTGAGAGCCTATGTCATTGACTTTAAAGGTAATTGGGATAACCACTTGCAATTGAGAAAGTTTGTCTGCAACAACAACGTTCATCCTAGCATTCAAATAGCCCCGTATTAGGCAATCTATGAGAGGTGTAGATCTCCGATTGGATGGTTTGAGGCTGGTGAGACAGAGTTGATTGGACCAGACTTAGTTCTCCAAGATATGGAGAAGGTGAAGATCATCCAAGGAAGCTTGAGGAATGCACAGAGTCGACATAAATCCTACACAGATGTTTGAAGGAGAGACTTGGATTTTGAGGTTAATGATTAGGTGTATTTGAAAATGTCACCCATGAAAGGTCTGATATGATTTGGAAAGAAAGGGATGTTGAGTCCAAGGTATAATGGCCCTCATTAGATTTTAAAATGAGTAGGCAATATTGCATATGAGTTAGAGCTAACACTAGAATTTGAAGCCATCCACCTAGTTTTCCACATTTTCATGCTTAAGAAGTGTTTGGGAGATCCACAATTGATTGTGCTGGTTGAGAGTATTGGAGAGAGAGACAGGTTGAGTTATAAGGAGATCCCTATCTAGATCCTTGATCATCAGATTCATAAATTGAGAAACAAGGATATTTCTACCAAGGTATTATGGAGGAACCAACTTGTAGAAGAGGTAAATGGGAGGCAGAGGAGGACATGAAGGAAGAGTGTCCTCATCTTTTCTTTCCTGTTGATAATAGGAGAGATGATGGTAAATATTTCTCTCTAAATAAATTCCAAAATTTCCATTGCTTATATCGTTTTCATTCCCAATATGATAGGCGATAGATTTCTAAAGTCTGAGTGAGGATTGATGTGATTTGTTAATTATTGGATTGTTTTACTTGCTAAACTTCTTGATTTGGTTGATTGCATGAGTAAGTTAAGAGCTTGTTGATTGTTAGGGTCATTAGGGAAATTCGTGCCTTGATTTAATCCCAATCTTTCTATTCATTCGAGAATGAATGATCCCATGGGTGAGATAATGTAACATCCCTTAATTTCTTCTACCTGATCTGGATATATGTATGCAGAGAATTGGTGAGGAAGAGTATGAGAAAAACTGCAGAAGTGGTCTATGAAAGCCCCTACAACTTATCGAGGGACTTATGAGTCGTAGAGAGGGATCCCATAGCAAATCCTTGTTATTCAAGTTTCAAGGACCTTTAGAGCACAAGATGGGTTCACGCCTCATATAACCCGTTAAGATTGGTAGAAGAGGGTTTCATGGCAGATTACAATGAAGATGAATTTCTAACCATATTTTTCATGAGGAGAGTCTAGGACTCGTAAGAGGAAATATGACTCATAATGTGTGGTTTCGTATCAGTTTCTAGAGACCAAAGATTTTCAGACCTTCATCCATGAGAGGTAGTTGTGACTCGTAGAAGGGCCTATGAGTCATAAACGGGGTGCTGACAGTTTTAATGAAGGGTATTTTTGTCCTTTCCCCTACCTATTCTATTAACGCTAGATGTTTTCATACTTGAATGAGGTGCTAAATAAACCCTAAGGGCATTATTCTTCATTCCCCATACTTGGGTTTTCTTGAGGGAAAGAGGAGAAGTAGGAAAAAACTAGGGTTTTCACACAATAGCAAGGATTGAGTTGAATATTGATTCCCTCTCATTTAAAGGTATGTAAGGCTTACCAAAGTGTCAAACCTCTTCCTTCACATGCCACTTTATAATTTCTTGAGTCATAATTTTAAGGAAAAGAGTTGAGATTTTGAGAAACTTTTCGATTTTAATATTGAAATCCTTGCGTCTATCATGAGGCATTGTTATACTAAATGAGGTGATCCACTACGTGGAATGATTATTTACTATTAGATTTGTACATATATTTCATACTTGGTAGCATAAACCCTAAATCGCATGATGTTTGTGAGATTCTATTCATCACATTGAACATTTGAATTGATGTAAATTAAGCATTTAGAGTGGAGTAATTTAAGTATGACTGATTATGAAGAGCAAGTTGACTGATCATGTATATTGCTAAAGATGAACATCTTTCTTGCATTGTATGATAAGTAAATCGAGTGAGTCTAGATGACCATTTTAGTTTGAATTAAACTTGATGCCTTCCATTGATTAAATAAATGGATGAATGATTGAGATGAGATACCCCAATGGGATTGAGTTTTAAGTTTATTGATGAGTTGATTGAGGAGTCAAGCATATTTTAGTGTTGGGAGGAGTATTGAGCACTGAGTAGGGAGCGAGTACTTCTACTTTAACCCGCAAAACTACATTGTCAGCACATGATAGTCATTACAGCTAGCTTGGCGACT
The DNA here is from genome assembly GCA_011800125.2 of Solanum clarkiae. Lineage (NCBI taxonomy): Eukaryota > Viridiplantae > Streptophyta > Magnoliopsida > Solanales > Solanaceae > Solanum > Solanum clarkiae. Next base: position 71,745 of record JAABOM020020835.1, read on the forward strand.
CTTGTCCCTCAATTGGATACTTATTTTTGATTCAAGAGAGAGTTGATCTAACTTTCCACAGCAAGTTAAGGGAGAGCGTGGAAATGATGCTGATTTGTTATGCATCACTTAATTAAATATGGTGGAATAAGGATGTCGGTTAAGAGAAACTCCCAAGAAACATTGAATTGAACATGAGATTTCAAATTGAGTCTATTTTACCAAGAATATTTTAAAAGCACAATTTTACTGTAAGACTTGCATAAACTATTTTGAGCATGAGTTATTGAGTCGAGGAGAGTGACTTTAGCTTTACTTTTCTTGAGCCATTTTACAAACAAGTATATTCAATGTACTAACGTCTATTTGGACTTAAATCTTTTATGATGTAGACACATGTGATAGAGGACCTGCGCCCGCACATTGTTGATGTACAGTTCAGTACACTTCCAGGGTTGGTGAGCGCTCCTTACATTCCGGAGGAACCTTGTTATCTTCTTAATATTGTTGAGTACTTTATTTACTTTTGATTAATTTGCATGGCCTTTCATGGAACTCTTCTATATGGTTGAGTAGAGGATTGATAGACACTAAAGTATAGTAATTAATAAGTGTTTTGTATCTAAACTTATCTTCATTATAAGCTATGATACAACCGATATATGCACTTATTTATCTTCTTTCAATGATACCTTACTTTCTGAGTTATTCTTCTGCAGTCGAGTTGATGTGATGATGATGCCAATCGGTTCTCTTAGGGAATCAATAATGGCTCTTCAAGTGCAGACAACGCTAAGGGTACCCGCTCAGGGTGTGACAAACATGGTATCAGAACACATAGTTCAAGAGTTTGACGGAGTCTATGAAGCCGTGTCTAGTAGAATCTTGTTTATGAATGTGTTGTGCACCATACTTCATAAGAAGGAGGCTATAGGACATTAGGAATTGTTACCCTTTCTTGTGATCTGAGTTTGTCTGATAGAGTTGAAAACTCTATAAACATCCTTTTCTAATTCTTGCATTACACGATTGCAGATCATGCTTCTTAGATGACCTAAAACCTAGAGAAATGTTTCCACTAGCACTACTGAGAACCCTAATTCAATGGTGCCTCTTCAAATAGAAGCGAGGGACCAAAGTCCACCATCCTGGACTAATGGTATTCATGTAACACGTACTGCTCCACCTTCTCTTACTTCAGAGGCTGAATTTCGAGGATCCATTGCTATGCTCACGTGGTTGGTAGCTGCTCAGAGCAGGAACCAAGTTTCACAGACTCCTAATTCTAGCTCTCACGAGCTGAAAACTGCCTCCAAACTGAGGGACTTTCTGAGGATGAACGCACGTGTCTACAAAAGGTCTAAGCTTGAGGAGGACCCTCAAAACTTTATTGATGAGATGTGGAAAGTACTAAAGACTCGGCATGCGACTGAGACTGAGGGAGTGTAGGTCACTGCCTATCAACTTAAGGATATGTCTAATGTTTTGTACAATCAAGGATGAGAGTCGAGGCAAGGATGCTAAGCAATAGGGGATGATTGTGAAAGAGTGTAGCCTGAAATTCGTCCAGCTAGCTGGGTATAAAACAACAACAAAATTACCCCAATGCCTCAAAGGCTCCCGCCCATTGAGGGGTAAGGGGAGGTCGTATATACGCAGCCTGACCCTTATGTTTAAAAACATAGCGCGTCTGTTTTTGGATGACCCATGATGAGCGTCGAAAGTTGCATTGACTAACTGCTACTTCATAATTGAAAGAAGCGCATATAGTTTAAAGAGTCATTTTGCTTTATTCCATCATACCCCAAAGACAAAAAATAGTGAATCTTTGGCTAGGTATGCCCAGAAATATTTCATTATATAAGAGCAAGAATGAGGAAATTTGTATCCGATTTAGGCAGGTAGGTAAAGAGAGAGTACAAGGCAACATTGTTGATTCCAGGAACGGATATCTCTAAAATGGTGGTCTATGCCCAACAGACCGAGGAGGACATGAAGAAAGACCGAGAGGAGCATTTGAGTAAGAAGGCCAGATCAGAAAGGCCTAAGCCTAGTCAGAACAAGCAAAGTAAGGGAGATAAGTCCTTCTTTCAGAAAAGGTCCTCTAGTTATGTACCATCTTTAGCTAGTGTACCAGCTTCAATCCATAGATATGATTAGAGTTCCTAAGGTAAATCAAAGAATTGATCACAGGGTGGACAGTCTCAAGCAAATCTAGCTATTGGCTCTAAAGGGAAGCTACCTTGTGGGAAATGTGGTAGGATGCACTTGGAAGAATATAGAGATAGAGGGAATTCTTGCAACAAGTGTCTCCAATCGGGTCACTTTCAGAGGGAGTGTTTGGTGTCAGGCAATAAGGCCAAAACTTCTACTATAGCACCACCAGCAAGGAGCAATCAAAGAGGTGTTGCACCAGGAGCAGGTGGTGGGATAAACCATCCATTTATGATGGGGAACCAAAGGATCAGGATGTTGTACAAGATGTCATGATAGGTATGCTCTGAGTCTTTATGTTTCCTTGCTATGCTTTACTTGATCTGGGTGCAACTTGTTCTTTTATGACGCCATATGTGGCAAGCAGATTTGAGATTCTCCCTAAGTGTTTTCTTGAGCCATTTTCTATTTCTCCTCCTATTCGTGAGTTCATTCTAGCTAAGAGGATCTATAAAAATTATGTGGTGCCCACTAATCATAGGGATACTCTTGTTGATATGATTGAGTTGGAGATGGTTTATTTCAATGTGATCCTTGTTATGGATTGGCTTCACGTCTGCTATGCCTCTGTTCATTACCGAACTCGGATTGTCAAATTCTACTTTCTAATCGTGCCTATTATTGAGTGTAGAGGAGATTCTGTTGCATCTAAGGGTAAGTTTATTTCTTAACTCAATGCTTAGAAATTGATATGTAAGGGATGTAACAATCACTTCGTATGAGTTAAGTCTAGTGATGTTGAGCCTTATTCTATTGAGTCTTTTCCAATTATGAGCAAGTTTCCTAATCTATTTCCTGAGGATTTGCCCGAAGTCCCTCTTAATAGGGAGATTGATTTCGGAATTATGTACTACCTGACACCCAACCTATTTCTATTCCAGCATATAGAATAGCTCTTGCAGAATTAAAAGAGTTGAAGAAGCATTTGTGGGACTTGTTAGAGAAATGATTTATAATTCTGAGTGTCTCTCCATGGGGTGCTCTGGTCTTGTTCGTGCGAAAGAAGGATAGTTCTCTGAGGATATGTGTTGACTACCGATAATTGAACAAGGTGACCATCAAGAATAAGAATCCCATTTTGAGGATTGATGATTTGTTTGACCAACTTCAGGGTGCCAGTGTTTTCTCTAAGATATACCATAAATGAGGATATCATCTATTCAAAGTGAAAGAATGTGATATCACAAAGATGGCTTTTCGAACCCAATATTGTCACTTTGAGTTCTCGATAATATCTTTTGGGTTAACAAGTGCACTTGCATTGTTCATGGATCTGATGAACAGAGTATTCAGATAGTATCTTCATATGTTCGTGATCGTGTTTATAGATGATATTTTGGTGTATTACAGAAATGAGGAGGAGTATGCCAATGACCTCAAGATTGCTTTGCAGACACTCCGAGAAAATGAGTTGTACGCAAAGTTTTCTAAGTGCGAGTTTTGGCTCAAATTTGTGGCTTTCTTTGGTCATGTGATTTCTGGAAATGGCATTCGAGGGGATACCCAAAAGATTGAGGTAGTTAATAATTGGCCAAGACCAACCTCATCGACTGAGATAAGGAGCTTTCTGGGATTAGATGGTTGTTAATCGAACGTTTGTTGAGGGATTTTCTGCCGTATCCACATCGTTGACCAAATAGACTCATAAGAAGGCCAAGTTCCAATGGTCTGACGAGTGTGAGAGAAGTTTCCACGAGCTAAAGATGAGGTTAATCACGACATGTGTTGAACTTGCCCGATGGAATTGATGGATTTGTTATCTACTATGATGCTTCGAGAGTGGGACTGGGATGTGTGTTAATGTATAAAGGGAAAGTTGTTGCCTATACTTCTAGACAACTTAAGGTGCATGTGAAGAATTATCCCACTCATTACTTGGAGTTAGCAGCGGTGGTGTTTGCTATCAAGCTATGGCACCACTATTTATACAGAGCACATGTTGATGTATTCATTGATCATAAGAGCCTACAATATGTCTTCACCCAGAAAGAGCTCAACTTGAGGCAAAGAAGATAGCTTGAGTTTCTCAAGGACTATGACATGAGCATCCTCTACCATCTAGGTAAAGCTAATGTAGATGTTGATGCTTTTACCAGATTTTCCATGGGAAGTACTGCCCATATGGATGAGGAGAAGAGGGAGTGACCCAAAGAGGTTCATAGATTGGCACGATTGGGAGTTCAATTACATAAATCAGACGAAGGAGGAGTTCTGGTGAACAATGGGTCTGCATCATCTTTATAAGTGGAGGTGAAAGAGAAACAAGATCAATATCCTATTGCAATTGAAGGAAGATGTGCATAAGTAGAAAGTGATGGCTTTCACCAAAGGGGGAGATGGAGTATTGAGGTTTCAAGGAAGATTGTGTATCCGAAATGTTGATGGTGTTCGAGGGAGAATTATGACAGAGGCCCATAATTCAAAATATTCCATCTATCCTGGATCTACTAGGATATACCATGACTTGAGAGAATTCTATTAGTGGAGTGGAATTTAGAGAGATACTGCTGAGTTTGTTTCTAAGTGCCAGAATTGTCAACAAGTTAAAGTTGAGCACCAAAGGCCATGTGGAGTGGATCAGAACTTTGAGATTCTGGAGTGGAAATGGGAGATGATCGACATGGACTTCATCATCAATTTTTTGAGGTCCCACAGGCAGCATGATTCGATTTGGGTGATAGTTGACAGGATGACTAAGTCAGCCTATTTCCTAGCAGTCAAGACAATTGACACTGCAGAGGATTATGCTTTGTTATACATAAGGGAGATTGTTAGGTTGCATGGAGTCCCTTTATCCATCATCTAAGGAAGAGGAGTTTAGTTTCTCCTTAGCATAGCTTTCCTCCCTCAAACTAAGGGAAGGCAGAGTGCACTATCTAGACTTAGGAGGATATGCTAAGCGCCTATGCAATTTAGTTCAAAGGTAATTAGGATGACCGCTTGTCATTGATAGAGTTTACCTACAATAACAGGTTCCATTCTAGCTTTCAGATGGTCCCGAATGACGCATTCTATAGGAGGATGTATAGGTCATCGATTGGATGGTTTGAGGCGGGTGAAGTATTTTTTAAAGGACTATACCTAGTTCACCAACCTATGGAGAAGGTGAAGATCAACTGAGGAAGGTTGAAGACTGCGCAGAGTCGATAGAAATCCTTCATAGATGTCAGAAGGACTAGGAGTTATTGGGTGTATTTGAAGGTATTGCGCATGAAGGGTGTGATGTGATTTGGGAAGAAAGGGATGTTGTGTCCGAGGTATATTGGCCCTTATCATTTTTTTAAAAAAGTAGGCAATGTGGTGTATCTGTTAAATCTACCACTAGAGTTAGAGGCCATTCACCCAGTTTTCCACATTTCCATGCTTATGAAGTGTTAGGGAGATCCATAATAGCTTGTTCCTGTTGAGAGTATTGGAGTGAGAGACAGGCTAATTTACGAGGAGACCCCTGTCTAGATCCTTGATCGTTGAGTATACACGTTGAGAAATAAAGATATTGTATCTGCCAAGGTATTGTGGAGGAACAAACTTGTAGAAGAAGCTACTTGAGAGGTGGACGAGGATATGAAGGCCAAATATTCTCATCTATCCTTGACGGTTAATAATGTTTTAGTTAATGGTAAATATTTCCCTGTAAGTTCCTAAATTACCTTATATCCTTTTCATTCACCATATGATAGATGATAAAGTGAGGATTGATGTGATTTGTTGATTGTTGGATTGTTTTACTTGCTAAACTTCTTGATATGGTTGAGTGCATGAGTGAGCTAAGAGCATGATTGATTATTAGAGTCCTTAAGGAAATTCGTGCCTTGACCTAATCCCTATCTTTCTCTTCATTTGAGGATGAATGACCCCAAGGGAGAGATAATGTAATGCCCCTTAATTTCTTCTACCTGATCTAGATAAGTATGTGCAGAGGATTGGTGAGGAAGAGTCTGAAAAAACTGCAAAAGAAGTCTATGAGAGCCCCTACGACTCATAGAGGGTTTACAGGTAATAGAGAGTGGTCCCATAGCAAGTCCCCGTGATTCAAGTTTCAAGGACATTTAGAGTACGAGATTTTGGGTTCATGACTAGTAGAACCCTTTACGACTCGTAGAAGGGGGTTTCGTAGCAGAATCCAGTGAAGATAAATTTCTAACCATATTGTTAACGAGGAGAGATTATGACTCGTAAGAGAAAATATGACTCATAATGGGTGATTTCGTATTAGTTTCTTGAGACCAAGGACTTTTAAAACTTCATTCACGAGAGGCAGTTACGACTCTTAAAAAGGCGTACGAGTCGTAAACGGGGTTTTGTAGACCCTGCCGACAGTTTTAATGAGGGGTATTTTTATCCATTTCCCTACCTATTCCATTAAACATAGATGTTTTTATACTTGAATGAGGTCGTAAATAATCCCTAAGGGCATTATTCTTCATTCCCCACTTGGGTTTTCTTGAGAGTAAAAGGAGAAGTAGGAAGAAGCTAGGGTTTTCACAAGAGCAAGGATTGAGTTGAAGATTGATTCCCCCTTATTGTCAGGTATGTAAGGATTACCAAAATGTGAAACGTCTTCCTTCACATGCCCATGCATCATTTCTTCAGTGAAGATTTTGAGGAGAAGAGATTTTGACAAACCTTATTATTTTAATATTGAAATCCTTGCATCTATCGTGAGTCTTGTTATATTACATGAGGTGATCCACTATATGGAATGATTATTTTCTATGAGATTTGTACATGTATTTCATACTTGGTGCCATTAATTCTAAATCACATGATCTTTATGAGATTCTTTCTATCACACTGAATATTTGAGTCGATGTAAATTGAGCATTTAGAGTGAAGAAACTTGAGCATGATTGAGTATGAAGAACATGTTGCATTGAGTCAGTATATTGCTACACATGAATATTTTGCTTATATTACATGATGAGTAAATCGAGTGAGTCTAAATGATAGTTTGAGTTTGAGTTAAACTTGATGCCTTGCATTGATTGAATGAATTGATGAATGACTAAGATGAGATGTGATGAGATACACCAATGGGGTTATAAGTTGATTGATAAGTTGATTGATAATTTGATTGATGAGTTGATTGAGAAGTCGAGCATATTTTAGTCTTGGAGGGAGTATTGAGCACCGAGAGGGAAACGAGTACACATCTACTTTAACCTACAGAAATATGTTGGCAACATAGGATAGCCGTTACTGCTAGCCTGGCGACTTTTTTCCCACAAGTGGACACTTGTTCTGGCTCCAAGAGAGAGTTGATCGCCCTTTTCCGTGGCAAGTTAAGGGCGGGTATGGAGCCGATGCTGATTCATTGTGCATCACCTAATTAAAGGTTGTGGAATGAGGATGTCAGTTAAGAGAAACTCCTAAGCAACATTTAATTGAGCATGAGATTTCAAACTGAGTCTATTTTATTTATCCTATTTTAGAAGCACGATTTTACTATAAAACTTGCATAAACTATTTTGAGAATGAGTTGTTCTGTCGAGGTGAGTGAGTTAAGCTTTAGTTTTCTTGAGCCATTTTACATACTAGTATTTTCCATGTACTGACGTACATTTAGACCTGCATCGTTGTATGATGCAGATAAAGGTGATAGAGGACTTCTGCCCGCGTATAGTTGAGGTCCAGTTCAGTGCACTTCTAGAGTTGGTGAGCCCTCCTTACATTCCAAAGGAGCCCTGTTATCTTCTTATTATTGTTGAATACTTTAATTACTTTTGATTGAGGTGTCCATGGCCGGTCATGAAACCCTTTTAGACGGTTGAGTAGATGATTCAAAGGCACTAAAGTAGAGTATGTAATGAGTATTTTGTATCTAAATTTATCTTCATTATAATCTATGATAAAGTAGAGTTATGCACTTATTTATCTTCCGACATTGATACCTTACTTTTTGAGTTATTCATCTGTTGTCAAGTTGATGTGACGATGAAGCCAAGTAGTTCTCTTGGGAAATTAGTAATGGTTCTTCAAGGGACGGCCATGCCAAGGGTACCCGTTCAGAGTGTGACATACATATTCAATAAAAATTAAATATCTATGAGGAAAAAGAACACGAGCAAGAAAACCTTAGGGTCAAAATTTGGGGTGGTTATGCACTAAATGCTACACAGACTTCACCCCAGTCCATAACTACCCATACCCCATCAAAAAATCTTACGTTGTCCTCAATGAGCAATATCAATATAAATAGAAATACAAGCGGTGAAAAACAAACATATCTTGGTGCCTAAGCACCAGTATGGGGCTGCCTGTGATCCTCTCCCTCCTACGGGGTGGTCCGTGTTGCAGCAACAGTGGATGAGACAGTACCCATCAATCTATCTTGCTCTTGGGCTTGACTTTGCTCTTCTACTTCTCTCAACATCCTCAAGACTTTCCCGATCTCATCCTCTGCCTCTTCCTCATCAACTATGGAGATCTTCTGACGTAAATGCCTTTCATAATCCTCAATAAGGTGTCTCTTCCCGTGGGAAGGTTGTGAATGATCGTCCAAAGTAAAAAGATCAAATAGTGGCTCCGAAGGTGAATCCTCTAGAACTATAACAGGTGCCACTAATGAAGAAGTAACGCCATCCCTAAGTTTTGCAATGTCATGTAGGGGGATAGATCTGATGGTCGGGCCTCGACTAGCCTCTTCTATACCCGGTCCTCAAAGGCGTCAATGCGGGCATTCATTGTAGCAATACACTCCTATACTGTGGAAATGGTTAATGCTTTGCATTATGCCTTTGAGTATGCAACTGTCTGTCGAACCCATGGCTTAAGATTGCTGCACAATCCGAGACAACTGAGCCTCGGTCCGTGATAACCTTTGTGCCATGGCCTGAATAGAAATCACGGACAGGTGAATTATGCATGGTGTGGGAACCTTTGATGTAAAAGCCTCTGGTGCAGGAGCAGCTAAAGTGGGACCTCTCTCAATATCAACTACCTCTAGCTGCTTGGGTCTCACCTCAGTAGTAGCAACTGGATTGGTAGTGCGGGCAGCTGTTGCGCCCTCTTAAGGTGGCTCCAAAGAAAATTTCTCAGGTATGGGAGGAGGTTGTGTCCTCTGAAGTGCTATCGGGTTCTCATCAGCCTTGATCAGGCTGCAAGCTATAGTGTGCAGGGTCGATATCAAGTGGTCATGATAATGCAATATTTGTCCTTTGGATGCAATGCAGAGTTGGTACATCAAGAACAAAAATGGAAACAAAGTGTACCTCTTGAACGCCGACTCATGAATCTGCTCCACTATCGCTCGGGCCCAATCAATCTCGTAGCCAGCCAAGATACTAGTAACCAATACCACTCGATGTAATGTGAGTGTGTTATCATCTAATGTAGGCCAAATTCAATGTCGAACGATTGCCCACCAAAACTTGGCGGGAAAAAAAGGGACACTTTGAAAATAGGCTTCGTAGGGATAATGACCCAAGCAGGCTCTGGTCCCCGCTCATCAATGTGGCTGGCCACTCTTCTTAACAGTGATGTCATCTCTACTGAATCCTTCATAAATAGTGGATTTCTGTCCTACCCCAACCTACAATTAAATTCAGTTGTCGACCTCGGGCTTTGGTATGTGGGAACAAACAATACACGGTGGATAGTCTCCTCTGAAATATCAACCTGCCGCCCTCTCACTAATACTTTTCCTAATCTCGGCTGCATGAGAGGTGTCCTCCCCTTGGGAAGATCGTTAACAACTATGGCTACGTAAGCTACATTGAAATCCTGCACCATCAATGGGGCATATCCTCCAAGCTTATTAGTCCACCACTTGAGGCCCTATCGTGTTATTGTGTCAGTCTTGAGAAATTGCTCAATCCATCATGTATCAACCAAGACTATTCATATATTAACTGTACGGTCTTGTCTTGCTCCTTTGGCTGCAAACCCTCATCACATGTAGTCTTCATGCCCTCGACACCCCACCGAGTGAATAATCGGGTCTGGTGCTGAAGAAGATGACGGGGTAACGGAAGATTGGGCAACTTCTCTATACTGGGAGCCATCCTCCGAACTCTGCTCATTGCTGGACCTGGTCATTTAAGCGTGCTACTCCTTGTCCTCTCATTTCCTTCCTTATAATACTGGGAAGGAGTAACCGTCTTCTCCTGAGTCTGCATAGCTCTAGCCATAACTCTTATCTGTGGTCGAGTCACTACTGGGTCATGCTGAGTATCAAAAACTTCCACGAACCCACTCAGCTGGGTCTGCTTTTCTTCTGAGTGCTCATCATTTGTAGACTCATCTCTTGGATGCCTTTTGAAAGCCTAAAACTTAGCTCGGTTGACCTTTGGGGCCATAATATCTGAAAATTAAACAATAGATAAAACACCATAAGCCCGAACAAGAAACAAGTGAAAACAAGAAAAACATGAAAAGTTACTTGGATCAGTTGCAGATAGGTTATACGAGATCCAGATACGACTCGTGGTAGGAACTATGAGTCATACTGTGGTCCCATAAACTAGTAGTGTAAAACAGAAATGAACATTGGAATTATTCGGGACCTAGTTACAACTTGTACCTTGGGTTATGGGTCATAGAACGATTTCATATAGAGTTCTAGGGAGCAAAATTAACACAGGCATGAGTCGACGAGACCTATGTACGACTCATTGATGGTCTCTTATGATTATTACATAGGAACTTTAAGTTAATGTACATTGCTACAGAAGGCAATTATTACTCGTAGACCTATCTACGAGTAGTGAAAGACTCCCGTAAACAAGAAACAATAGGTACCCAAAACAACTCATCGCACGAACCCTACGAACAATTTAAATATGAACCTACCAGCATCGAAGAAAGTCATGCACGCACTCATATATCAAACATATGACCCTTACCTCAATACATAACTTCGAAACTAATTTACCCCATCTAAAAGGGATTTAGAAATCAATACGCAATCATATCATTCTTTTCCAACTCATTCAAAGTTGCACCTATATCATCACCCCTAAATTATAAACAAAAATCATTCAATCACATTCAAAATCATTGGGGAATAGTTCAACGAGCATGAAAAGAAGTAATAAACCCATGATTCCAACTACATCAAAATAACCGAAACACTATCATACTCCTTTGACACTGCAAATTATTGAACATTCATTACCATATAAAAACCATTTTATCAAACATGGAACATAATAGCATGAGCATCAAATGAAAATAACATAGATAAAGCACTCAACTTAGGGCTAAAACAATCAATATAACTCACAACACCCTAGATTCTCCTTCACAATTTCAACTCAATAGGAATTATACACCTTGGCATCATTTCAATCTCACTCATCATTCAGAACTTTCAAAGCAAGGTAAACTTTGAAGTTAAACTAAATCCAGAAACTTACTGTATGAGTAGGTGAACAAAATTAAGCAAAAGGAGAAGAATGATTCCGAAACCCTAGTCGCTAGTATTTCTTGTCGAAAATAGAGTTGGAGCACCAAAAAATTGGTTGGAAAAGTATTGGCAAAAGATGTTGGGGTAATTTTGTCGTAATTAGGGTTAAATATGGGGTCAAATTAATTTTGACCCCTATTTATACCTTTCAAAGTTCACCTTTAAAAATTACCGAGTCAGGTCTACGAAATCCCAATTACGAGTTGTGGCTTGATCTATGACCTATAGGTCCTAGTCTCGTAGACCACTCAACACTTAGAAAAAATTTAAAACATACCTGGGTTATATGAACCCTATTCACGACATCTAGTTTAGACCACGAGTCGTAAAGTGCAATACCACTTGTAAGCCTAGTTGTAGAGACTGCATCAGATGCAATTCTCAGCAAAACTTGAAATCTTTGTCTACAACCTATATGCTCCTCACAAAAGGCACTTGCACCTTAAATGCAACAAACCCAACGTCAAATATGTTAACCAAAACACAATCAAACAATCAACTCAAAATTCAAAAACTGAAAATAAACGAAAAATTAACCTAGAACATGAAAAATGCCTAGGTTACCTTCCAAGTAGTTCCTGATTTATTATGGTGGCATGACATAGTCATCTTGAGTACCTAGAATTCGTCAACAACCCAAACTTCACTCTTCAGTTCATCTGGATGCTTCATTGATTGGCAGATATCAAAAACCTCTTCTTCATCATTCACCCTAAACCTGAGTTGACTGGAATCCATATCCACCAAGGCTCTCCTTGTGACAAGAAATGGTCTTCCTAAGGTAATAAAGACCTCAAAATCAACTTCACAATCAAGAATCACAAAATCTGTTGGGAATATGAATTTGTCAACATTCACCAACACATAAAAAAGTATTCCCTCTGATTTCTTGATTGTTCTATCAGCAAATAACAATCTCATTCTCATAGGAGTAAGAGAACCCAAACCAAGTGTTTCGAAGACTGCAAGAGGCATCAAGTTTATACTAGCACCCAAATTGCATAACGCCTTTGGAAACTCTACATTGCTAATGGTACAACAGATGGTAAATGCACTGGGGTCTTCATTTTTCTGAACTAAGTACTTAGTCGTAAAGGCACTACAACACTAGAGCTCATGCTAAAGCTTTTGGCTTGCTTTGTTGATCTTAATTACTAAATCCTTCATATATCATAACCAGGCATTTTCTCCAATGCTTCGATAAGGGGGATGTTAATAGACAATTGCTTCAACATGTAGAGGAAATGTTTGAATTTACCATCCTCCTCCTTTTTCTGAGTCTTTGGGAAAAGGGAGATGGAGGCTTTCGGGTGATCTTATACTTCTCTGACTCTTTAATCACTTCACCTCTTACCCCATCATTGTTGTTCTTCTCCTTCATACATATCTTTGTTCGCAATTATCTCTTTATGAACATCATCCACATTTCCAGTATCGGAGGATCAATGGCACTCTTTGCTTTCCTAGTTGTGACTGCAATTAAATTCCTATCATTCTTCGGATTCTGAATCATGTTGCTTGGCAATGTACTTTTTGGTGTTTATTCAATTAAGTGGACAGTTGGCTGAATTGTTACTCAAGTTTCTTGATGGCCACCGAATGAGACTCTATCTTTTGATATATACTTGAAATATCAGATTTTATTCCCTTTAATGTCTCATCTTGTATTTCGGCCTTTTTCATCAATCGGTCAAACACCTCTTCAATCCTTGAATTGCTAGCTACAAAATCACGACTATGGGGTGGCACATATGGACCATTCCAAAAACCATCTCTTCTACCCCATTCAGCTTCTAGAACTCTATTCCTTTCAAAATAACTACCACAGTTATCTCTATAAGTACCTTCTCAATTTTACTTCTGACCTTGGTTTTCGAAACCTTGATGCTAATAGTCCTCAATGGATCCTTGGGCATTGTTCTGAAAAACCACCGCTTGATCACTAACAAAACAAGCATCCTCATCATAACAACGCTCTTCATACATGGGTGCTCTAGGAGGTTGGTGGACCACCACATGCACTCTTTTTTGATTTTGCTTAACCACCAAATCCATACTTGTGCGGAGTTGAGCAAGTTGTTGCATGATCTCCTCATTGATCTTAGCTTGCTCCGAAGCAACATTAGCGTACATGAGCTCCTTGTAGAAGCTCTTTCTTTGTCTTTGTCCCCATGCATGGTTAGTTTTGGCCACTTGCTACATTCTCTTGGTGATCCTTGTGAATGGTTGATCGAATATCATGCCCCCCATTATAGTACAGACAAAAGCTTGACTATTTTCATCGAGAGCACGATAGAAAATCTCTACCAATGCATTGTCAACAATTTTGTGGTCTAGGATGCTTCTCAAACACTTTGTAAACCTCTCGCCATGTTGTATTGATTGGATCACCCAGCAATTGCTCAACATTGTTCATTTGATCTCTTTACTTGAGCTTCTTTGACCTCGGGAAGTACCTTTCCAAAAAATCCTTCTGTAGATCTACCCAACTGGTGATTGAGTTTTGTGTAAGTTCCAATAGCCATACCGCTGCATTACCAGTAAGAGATAGAGGGAACACACACAACCCAACAACATCCATGGAATGATTTTACATCCCCATTATGCTCTTGCAAAAAAAAGCTACATTATGCAGATGGCTATGAAGATCCACGGAAGGTAAACCCGTAAACAAACCACAATTTTGAATCATTTGGAGTAATCCACTTGAAGTTGTGAACTTAGTGTCTGCCGATAATGGTGGAAACACTATAGCTTTCATTAAATTCGTGGCTATGGGAATCAATTTATAGTGATTCCATCCATAAGGATTCTTATTAAAGTCCCTAGGTTGTGGCTTATTCTCCAATAGTTGTGGAATGTAACCCCTATCTTCAACATCATCATTCTGATTCATAACTTAATCAACCATGATATTATCATTCGTTTGAGATATTCTATTGGTAACCCGTTGGATCTCTAAATCAATTGGAGCTAAGGACATGCCTTGACCCCTTGTATTGGGCATACAACACCTAGTATACCCTCAAATAAACTAAATAAATAAACGCAAAAGTAAAATTCAAGAGGAGTAGGAAATTAACACTTGAATTATACTACTAGTGAATGCAAATAAAAGTCTCATTGTATTCCCCTACAACAGTGCCATTTTTCTTTGATCATGTTCAAGACACACCTCTTTTTGAAGTAAAACCAGTCGTCAAAGTAATAACCTAACCAAGGTTAGGGTCAAATCCCACAGGGAATACGGGACTTTTGCAGCTTGGTTCACCAATAATTAATTCAAACATCAACTAACTTAATTCTTTAAAAAGGAGCGGGCGGGGAGGGGAGGGGGTTTGCAATGATAGATTGAAAATTAAACTAAAATTGGAAGACAAACAATAATGGAGAGCAACTTGGGTTATTGTGTTCCCCATAATTCACTAAATCAACTTTCCCAGATTTTATAATTCTCAACTAGAATATTGCATGGAGGAAGGGACTTTAGGATCTTCCAACCCTTTTGTCAAAGGATAAGGTAGAATTTTACTATGGGACTTGATTCATTTCCATAGTGTGCTCAACTAACCATTACCCATAGTCCCAGTCAAGCTCCCTTTAGTCGAGTTCGGTTGATTAGACGAGAACACATCATCAAATTCTATTAATCATTCTCTTTTCCTATTCATTACCACCTAGATCGGGCAGGGAACACTAGACAAGTTGTAATATTGTCCACAACTAGAAAACATTCAAAATGAAGCGAAATGATTAATACATGCCAATACACATTCTAATGATTGTAAATAATCTGGGTTTTCTAAGTTAGAATCTCATGGTTCCCACAACCCCATGTTGTGGGTTTAGATACTCATATCTAGGAAAAATAATGAAACAATGAATAGAGAAGGTATTGTTAATCACTTACCTAAGAATTTGTCGGCGCTTGATACGAGTCACAATTATGACTCGTAACTAGAGTTACGAGCCATAATCGGGCTTTTGTGATCAGCTTCCTGTATCTTGGAATTCACAGATACAAAAGACCATCACGAGTGATAGTATAGTTTAGGACTTATATTAACTTTGCATAGTCCACATTGGTATCACTTGGTCCAAGTCTGATCAACACTGAAAATCACTACAAGACATCACTTTACGACTCAAAAATGGAACTACAACTCGTAACTGGGTCTCGTGTGGCTGAACTTAAGATTTTCTTTAACACTAGAATCCTCCAAGAGACTACCTCTATGACTCATAAACTGAGATACGACTCGTAGACGGTCTCGTATGTCCTCAAAATCAGCAAAATCTGCAATTTTTCTCAAAATTATGCCAACCTACTTTTTTTGAACAACCAAACACAAAAACACATAAAAATCATAAAATTAACATTGATAACACACAAAATCCTATATTTAAGGTATCCAATATGTTGTATTTTGACACCACATCACAATAGATACCCTTATTATGTGTGGGTGTACCTTCTGGACCTATGGGGACGTCGAGGATGTTCAAGTGTAGATAATAGGTCCTTATACCCAAGTACATCGTGACCCTTGACCATGTGATGTTGAGAGTTAGGTCCCTATGGTATTTCTATTGGTTTCAACGATGTTCTATCGATTAGATTGTGTTCCGGGCATATGAAGGCCCGAGTGGCGTACTACTAGGGCCTTGCACCTGCGTACAATGCTATGATTCATATCAATAATAGTTACAGTGTAGGACTACTATACTCTTTGCCTGTCATTATGATTGCATTTCACCTTGGTTGGTTTAGTTAAAGTTTCGGGGATTTTCCAAGTGTGCGCCCTCCTTGATCTGGGTTGATTTGCTAGATTTATTGCAATTATCTACATTTGAGCTTTATTTATGTATACTATTTCACTCAGTAGGCTAATGATGCCTACTGGGTGCCTTTTTCTGGTTCTCACCCCCTACTCTCTGCATCTCAACATAGTGCAGGTCTAGGTTCTAGATGCGGGCATTGAGTTTTCGGGGATTCAGGAGCGCCCAGGAGACTTTTGGTGAGCATTGACACCTCAGGGTACTTCGCCAATCTCCTACCTTTTTTATTTATCGTCTTTTGTATCTAGACATTGGCCTTGTACAGTACCGACTTGTATTTGTAGGAGCACTCCTGGTTTTATGTGTGTGTATATATGTGCATATATATATATATATATATATATATATTATGAAAAGATAACAATAAAAAAGGAAGGAGACTACCAAGTAGCTGGAGCTGTCGATGCTCACCAGAGGTCTCCTGAGCGCTTTATATAGTTGACGTCCAAGTTCTGGATAAGCTATAGTGGTTATATTGTTGTATATGTTATATTGTGACTAAAGATCTTATCCAATTACTCTGGGATGGGTAATTAGCTTACCTGTAGATGAGACCTAATAGGTGCCATCATGACGTGGAGCGGGTCATGACAGTCCAATTTTCATATTAGACTTACATACTTGGAAAATGAAGATCTTATCAGAACTTGAAGAATGAAGGTTGAACACTTGAATCCTAGCCTATTCTCCTCTTGAACTTGCTCTAAAAATATCCCAAGTGTAAACAAGAGAAGAAACCTACTGGATACTATTAGAGGACCCAAAATAATCCCAAAACTTTAGGGTTTTGATTAGAAAAAGATGCAAAAAAAGGTCATGGTTCTCTTTACAATCTGTAGGTCATGTTTCTCTTTACAATCTATAGAAGCCCCATCATAGAAACAAGGTTGATTTTCTATGTTTCTGATCATGGATCTACGATCACTTTCTACGGGTCGTAGAACATTTTATAGGCTCATCCATTTATTTCGTATTAAAAGTATTGTGCCTACGTTCCTAAGCATGGGAACTACAAAACCTAAATAATGAGTCTTGGACTGGACTATAGGTCATAGAGACATTCTGTGAAACTCATAAACTCTATGACATTCTGTGAAACTCATCAACTCTATCATAGTACTAGACTACAAAACCTGCTCTATGGTCCATAGAATTTTATACGTACCATGAACTTGTCTCGTAGAAATCAGACTTAAAATTGGAGTTCAGAAGTTGGTCCATGAAAGACAACAACACGTAAAACATTTTATGAGTCATAGAATCCTCTTGTAAAAAGTAACTACATATCACACTTCAAGGCTTGTTTTACGAACCCCCATCTTTACCTGTAAAAGCATATATGGGAAATAGATGTAGTCCATAAACCTCATTTTCATTAGAACTAGATTGAACTTGTAGACCTTTTGGACTTTCTAAGTTAGTGTATTATCAAGGGGGTGTTACACTCCAAGGGATCCAAAATACAAAAATATGTATAAAATAGAAATAGCTGACCAGGTAACTTAACTGTCAATACCAGAAAGACGTAAATAACTTACGGTCGCTACAAAAAATCTCTAAATACTACAATGATTGAAGAGAAGATAAATGACCAAAAGGGTCATTACAATTGGACTCTTCGAGATATATAAAAATTATGTAGTTTGACTTAAATGACCTAATTTTTGCAATTAATCTAATCTCGACCCACCTAATTAACCAATCTAGCAGCAAAATAATACTCAAATCCATTTCATAAATCTAATTATCAGTAAATTGCTCTATTGCAACAATTTTCTCTATTGTTAATATAGATCCTAAAACTTCTTTTTTATTGTGTTGTTCTTCAATCATTTTTTTTTAAAACTACCTTGCTATCTATTTTCATTTTTTTGTGCATGGACTTATTGGAACAAAGAAGATGCATCAGAGTGGAATCTTTGTTGGTTCTCTCCCTAAAAAACCCACCCTCTTTCTCTCTCTGTGTGTGTATATACTTGTTGAAATAAAGAAAAAGGGTGACAGTGGAACCTTCATCCGTTCTTTCTCTAAACACAATTGTATGTGTGAGATATAATAGGAGGAAGGTATTCAAGAAATCCTTATCCGACTCCAAATATTCTGACCACCAGATTCACAGTGCAACCACCGATCGATAAAAGAATTCTAAGTTTGTCCAGATGGAACAATGACACATCAAAAATTTCAATTACCATGAACAAACTCAGAATGAATTCAAAGATAAAATTTTTTTCAATAAAGCATTTTAAATGCCCTCAACAATTTAATCATGCACGTCTATCACAAATCACTAAGAAAAATGTTAAATTTAGTTGGCACTCTTCAGCTCTCTCTCCATCTCTCATAACTAGGAAAAATTCCAAGTATTACAATGAGAACTGATGATTCGATCCTAGGAGGCTTATAGTAGTGATGTTATTCCTACACAGATAAATATATCAAGTACTATTTCATGTCTAAATATTATATAATTTTAAAATTACAAGGACAATGAGAGAAATGTTTGGTTTTTTTGGGTTAAATTTGGACTCAAAGTCCTTTATCAATTTAAAGGGCGTAGTGTATCCAGTAAGGAATCGCCCAAGGCCCAGCCAGGAAAAAGCTCGAGCCTGTATAATACATAAAAGATTCCTGGGGTAGGATTCCCTACTTTAGCCATCATGTCTCTTCCACTATTTTCGCCTGTTTGCCTATGTTCACGGTCACACCAAGTGACCGCCTTTACCTTTGTTTCTTTGGATTATCAACATTCTTCATCCTTGCCTTAACATGCATGTCTATTCATCTTTGAAAGGTATGTGTCTTCTTGTTTCCCACCTTTCACGCTCTATATTTATCCAACTAAAAACTCTATTCATATAGGTGTAGCGCCCAATATGGGTGATTGAGTTCATAAAAAGCTCCCCTTTGACGAATCATGTATGTACTGTTCTGCTTAGATCCATCTATCACTTTGTGATGATCTATTTTTCTACCTTTTTAGATGGGGCATGAGGAGAGTAAACCAAGCTGCTCCATTTTCCAAGTTGTATGCCTGTCTTTAATGCATATATGTTTCCTATACCCTCTTCTTTTGATGGTGACTTTAACCGTTTTTGTTGTCTACCGTAGCTTAGATTTTGTATAGTGTTTTTGATTTCAAACATACATCTTGCTGATTTTTAATTGTAGCTATGTTTTTTCATTTTCCATTTGTATTTAAGCATGTTGGGTGTTGTTGCAGCTTTTTATCTTTCTTGTTCTTATTCTGATAGAAGGGATGTTCTGCTTGTCAGTATTAACTAATCTTCTTCCTTTGCTTGGTCACTCCCTAAAATTATGAAACTAAAGCTTTTCCCATATGTTTATAGCTAGATTTGCGAGTCAACCCGTTATTTGATTTGCTTTCCTGAAGATGTGATTCACTTGCACACACATACACCTAAGCATGTTCTGTATATCTTGAATTCTTTCGATAATTGTCAATGGTACTTTCCATTCATTCCTTATCAATTTGGCAATACCCAAAGAATCTGTTTCTAGCTACACTTGGAGTAGGTTATTAGATAAGCAGTATCGTACGCCTTTATATATTACCAAAGACCCTGCCTCCATGCTTGTGGTCATTCCCATATCTTGTGCCTCTGCATATATAACATCTCTTTTTTTATTCCTTATCAAAAAATCATAGGCTTTCCAACCTGGGTTTACATTGCTAGCTCCATCTTTGCATGTAACCTACCTATCTTTTGGACACCCCTACCCCACTTTATGAAAATAGAGCTTCGTCCTATAATTCAGTAGAATCTCTATCATATCCCTCCATATATATGGAGCTTCTTTTGTCCAAGGAAACTTTAGTCGATGTATGCTTAGTTAACACTGTGCCAGTAACTACTAGTATGAGACTTTTTTTCCATGTATTTGTGCATTCCTTCTCTCCCATAACTCCCACATCACAATGATAGGTACTACCTTGAGATCTTCTCCAATTTGCTATTAGCTTTTTCACTCCACCAATGGAAAATCACCCATTGCATCTGATTTGTTCCTATGTGAATACTTGCACAATAAGCAAACTACTTTCATAGCTTTTGGGCTATGGGAGCTATTAGCAAGAGATGATTCATGGTTTCCACCTGCCCCTCCTCACAAGAATAACACCTTTAAACCACATGTACCCTCATTCTTTTGGGGATGTCATCAGCAGGAATTCTCGTTCTCCAAATCCTCTGAATGAAGAAAGTAATTTTAAAAGGAAGCCCTCAACCATATATTGCGCAGATTCTCCACCCTAGTGCTCTTTTTCTTCATTATTCAAAAAGTTGAACTCACAAGGAAATTCCTATTTGTATTAGCCATCTACCAAGATTTATCCACAAGACTTTCCTCTATTCTTGGATTAATGTTTTCCAGAACATGTTAGGCCATTTTCTCCTATAATGTAGCCTTTACCTAGTCCTCAACCCATTCACCTTTTATAATGAAATCCCTGACTACTATTTCTTCTTCTCTGGCTTGATCATTCTCTATAAAATATAGTGCCCCTTGAATTTTCCTATTGTTGAACCAAAAACTGGACTTGGCATTTTTCACTTGCCCCCAGATCTCATGCTCTACTTCCTCTCTTATAGCTATCATCTTTTTCCAAACAGGAGAGGATCCCCAACTCTTTGCCATCACGGGGTGAGTTTGTTTTTACAATACTTACTCCACATAAAAACACCCCATAATGAGGAAGCCGATGTCCTGAAATTATACCAAAAGTTTTGCAAATAAATATTTGCTAATATCATGAAGAGACTGCAGCCGAATTCCACCTTCATTCTTAGTATATCAGATATCATCCTTGGCCACCCAGTGCTTTCCTTTAGTAGCCCCACTTCATAAGTAAAACATGATCATAATCTGATGGATAATGACATTTTTAGTGGGTGTAATAACTGATAGAAGATAAATGGTCATCAATTGTCGGGAATGATTGATGAGGATGAATTTTCCACCGAAAGGTAGAAATTTATCGTATCACATGAAAATTATCTTAGCAATCTGTCTCATTAAATCTTCAAAATAGGATGCCTTTGTTCTCCCACAATAAACTAGACAACCCAAATAAATCAGAGAAAAGTTTCCTTGTCTAATTGTAGTAAGCCTTCTTAATTGTACAACCACAATTAATGGAGAATTATCATGCAAATAAAACAAGCATTTAGCTTTATTCACCAATTTCCACAAATTGTCTTCATAATTTTTCAAAATTTTCATCATCTTAACCGCTGACCCTCTATCCCTAAACAAAAGAGAATGGTATCGTCAGCATATGACACATGATTAATTTAGGGATCCACATAGGCAAGCCATATCCCTTAAAATCTTGATCATCCTGTATCCTATTTAGCCCCTATGATATCACCTCAGTCGCAGTAATAAACAGAGCAAGTGATAAGATATTTGTAACGACTCCAAAAAGTGCCCAAAAATGTGTCTTAAAAGTATCCGAAATCATGATTTTCATATATCTAAAAATCCATTTGTTATATCGATAAAATTCAACTTCATATTCTTCTTTGAGGGGTTAAATTGAGTGAGAAATGGGCACAACCAGAATGTTAGAGCAATCGTATCAAAATTCAAAAATCGCAATAAATGTTATTAAGAAGGGTTAACTTTGAAGGGTCATATCTCTTAGCACACAAAGAATTGAGTGGCCCACAACCTACCAACTTAAAGCCCTTTGAATTAGCTCTCTAACACACTTCAGATAAAGGATTTATGCATATTTTTGTAAAAATTGTTCGTGCAGAAAATGCAGATTTCCAGTGAGCATCCCCGTTGTCTCCGCGACGTGGACCAGTGTTATTTTGACCCTGCTTTTTTGATTTCGGTCCAAGACTTTCAATTCTTGGGCGAAAGGGTTTCTATACGTGTTTTTACCTATACTTAGCCTTATTTCACCCTTATATCACCCTCAAAATTCCCCAATATCCTCTCAAACACTTAGACTCATATTTCACCCTAAATTAAAATCCCAAAACTCAAGACCAATCTTAAGGATTTATTCAAAGATTTCATTCAAGCTTCAAGTCTCCATCTCCAATCTCTTTCAAGGGTTCTCCAAAGCTATGGTATATGGTGTTGAACCATTGGGTCCTTTCACCCATGGTACCTAAGCCTCCTTTTTATTAGTATTGCATGATTTAAAGTTGATTTTACATGTGGGTCTTGTATATTGAGAAATTTACTGCACAATGATTTTAGTTCATCAAAGTATGGTTGTTTTAGCATGTTTTGAGCTCTAAATCTTGGATCTAATGTTGGATTTAATGATGGGTTTTGATGTGAATGTCTT
Organism: Solanum clarkiae; assembly: GCA_011800125.2. NCBI lineage: Eukaryota > Viridiplantae > Streptophyta > Magnoliopsida > Solanales > Solanaceae > Solanum > Solanum clarkiae. The sequence goes on from JAABOM020020835.1 coordinate 94,511, forward strand.
GAGGGTTGTGCAAGGTGTTTATTAAAGGTTTTACCACTTTCTTTCTTGCATAAATTTATCTTTAAATTGCATGCTCTTTTACCCCCATTACATGCCCCCAAGGTGTTTGATAAAATGTCCGGTTATGATTTCTTGAGGAATTGAAGGTCCAAAGCATGAGATATGATATGACTGATGTTATGATGATGAAATGTTCCTATGTATAAGTTTATTCCTATATGAGATATTGCATTATAGCCTATGGTGAATCCTATATAAAGTGTTGCATAGACCATGCCGATTAGGGGGGAACAGATTCTGGATAACCATGCGAGGGGTTTATACTTCGTCACAATGGATGTTTGAGGTGTGACCATCATCAACCATGTGAGGGGTTTACACCTCGTCACTATGGATGTGGGGGTGAAACCACCATCAACCATGCGAGAGGTATATACTTTGTCACCACGGATGGCGGGGTGCGACCACCATCAACCACCAAGGGGTTTATACCTTGGATATCTTGCTTAGTCTGATTTTTCACATATGACATTCCATATGAGCATGATTTACTTACGCATGTTTTTAATTATGGATTGATCATACATGTCATATTGCTATATTATGCCTATTGCCTATCGTTATGCATTTTAGATTATGATTCTTATCTATTGTTGTATTGCATCCCATATACTTCGTACATTCAAATGTACTAATGTGTACTCTATGCCTACATGATGTCACCATGTAGGAACTGGAGCTCCTATTGATTCTATTCGTGGCTAGATGGATTGTTCAAGTTAGCATTGGTGAGTCCTCCATTCCGGGGACAGTGACTATTGTCTTATGTTATGTATTAAGACTTTGTTTCATTTATTGTATACTTATGACCATGAGGGTGAGAGTGGTAGTTTTGTCTTGGCCCTCGCTAAGTATCTATGTTTAGAGGTATTGTTGGAAAAGTTATGTAATACGTTTAAGCTTTGACTCATCTAAGTTATTTAAGTATTAAACTCTTTCTCTCTCTCTCTCTCTGTCTCTTTCCCTTTGTCTCAATTCCCCTTGTTCATGTTTCTTATGTTATTTTATATTGCTTCTGCATCCAAGGATATGTAATAATATTCTATGAGACTTGTTTGAGGTTCCTTTGAGTTCCCCATTCGCCGATCACGTCAAGTCTCTAAGCTTGGGTCGTGAGAAAGATGGTATCAAAGTACTAGGTTGATAGACCCTCAGAGTCCAGCACACCGCATCAATTAGAGTCTTATTTATGGTTGTGTTATGCACCACAACTATGAGTAGGAGGTACGAAACATTTTAGGAAATGTTTTCCTTCTTCACGGGCTATCTCATGCTTTAGAAGCGAGATAGGGCTTTTCCCTCTAATGAATGTTCTTCGCTCCTTTAGTTGATCATGCCACTTCAAAGGGGATAGTGAAGGAAGGTAAGTAGAAGATTTTGATTTTAGTGGATCCGAGTTTCACTAATTCTTCTCTATTCTTTTGGTTGATGGTGGGGCTTCTTGTGTGACCAAGTGGTTGTGTGGATCTTTGGTGTCTATTCTTTTGGTTGGGTATATTGTTGCTAGAAATTTTATAGGTGTTGATCTGGGTTTGTATTGCATTAGGTCTTGCATTGTGGCTTATTAGATTTGATGTGGTGGATTTTGATATTGTACTTGGTATGGAATAGTTGCATGCATGTTGTGTCTCCGTAGATGGTAGGACCCGTAGAGTTAGGATTTGACTACCTAATGAACCCATCATTGAGTGGGAGGTTATCAAGTGGTAGCAAGGGTGGTAGGTCCATTCTTGACTTAAGGTACAATTGGTCTCTAAGGGGTTGCATTTTGTGAGAATTAGAGGTCTTGAATCTAAGTTAGTTGTTTATAGAATTGTCGTTGGTGATGGATGAGGCCTTGAATGTCCCTTTTCGATGTTTGAAGTTGGGGTAGTGTCTTTTAAGTGACTAGCACACCAGTTATGCCTATAAATCTCATGAGTAAGATCTATAGTCCTTACCCTAATAGGTTTATGGTGGTTTTGGTGATGATAATGTGGTTCCTTCCCTAATAAGGTAGTGCATGTGAATCATTTGAGGATAGTACTACGAGTTCAAGGAAGAAGGTTGGGTGCTAAGTGGGTGAGATAGGAATTTTGGTGGTAAGAGGTTGCCTTCCTAGGTGTGTGGTGCCAGGTGATGATATTAAGGTGGACTTTAGTAAGACGAAGGTGATTAGAGAGTAGCCTAGACCCTTGACTTCCGTAGGTATTAGAAGCCTCTTGCGTTAGTGAGCTATTGTCGGGGATTGTGAGTAGATTCTCTTCTATTGTTGCTTCTAAGACTTAGTTGAACCTAGGTAAGGCCATGTTGTGACCGACGTTTTGAGTAGGGTGATTTAATAAGTTAGGGAGTTGCAATTTCTTGTTATACCTTGGTGCTAGTAGGATTCATGTGTATATGGGTTTCATTCATAGGTTCTTTTCACGCATGAAGCCCAATCTTCATTTTTTGAAAATTGCATGATTTCAAAATGTATTTCTTATGGGTATCTATTATTATGAAATATGAGCATGAAATACATTGGGACATTGTGTAATATTGTTGATTATGTATAAATATCTATTTTTAGCTTATACTGTGAAGTGATCTTTGTCTATTGACGTTACACATGATTCAAGCTATAAAATCTATGAACTATTGTTTACAAGTTACCCATGATGAGGTTTTACCATGATGTTGTTGGGATGATTTACATGGTTTTAAGATGCATTGATTTCACTATATCATGATCTATACTCTTGGATTTTGCATGATTTGAACATACTCTCGTATGTGCCCACCAAGTGTTTGATGAAATGCCAAGTTAAGAATTCTCAAGATATGTGCATGTTTTACAAGTCAAGTGACTTCATGATGAATATAGGCTATCAAGTATGTTATGAATTCATAAAATTATCTATGATTATGCAAGTATAAAGTTAAGCTCTTTTCAAAAATTTATTTTTGAGAAAACCTACATGAATTTTTACTTATTTTAATTTGGAAATTGAATACTATGATTCCTAAAATTCTATTGATGCATGGGTAGTGTTTATATGATGATTCTAAATGATTTAAATCGTTATATGAGGATTTACTTTGGGTTTATGAAATTATAAGTATGCATGTTCCTTTTTTTAAATTATTATGCATGAGAGATTACACTAGGGATTTAAATATGGAATTAATTATGCTTTCACTTCAACTTCATATTATAAATGTTGAGTTTTAAATATAGTTTTAATTACCCATGTCATTTTCTCATTGTTCATAGCATATGCATTCATTTACACAAATTATTTTGAAAAATTATGTTATGGGTTGGCCCAATTTCATTTTATGATAGGATTTTGATAAAAAGGTTGGTTATGATAATTTTATGATCACATATATATTTTTAGTTTCGGCTCTTTAAGCATTTTGGGTGCTTGTACCATTTTGTATAGGAATGGGCTATTCCTATGCAAGAGTATTATGACTATGAAATTATGATTTTGGCATTTGAACCTAAGTATGAAATGTATAAATGGTGTTTGGCTTTTAAGCCCAATTGTGCATTGAAATGATTTGAAAAATGACTATTGCCTCTTTGAAAGTATGTACATGCATATTATAAGTATTCTTGTAGGATGACGACTTAGTTTGTTGCATTGAGGGTTTTCGGGTAGTTTGAGCTACTTGCATAACATGTTTCTAATGAGTTAGAACCCGTAAGGTTTTAATATGATGGATAAAGATGGTCAATTTATTTGGTTAACTACAATGGGTTAGTCACTTCTCTAAGCTTGATTTTTGGTTCGGGTTTTTTTCTCAAATGTGGAGGAGGGTAGGTGATATCCCTAAGTGCCCTTTTGAACTAGGAATGAGCATTTCGATTATTGGTGGAGTTGTTAGGTGGGCTTGTGCACCGGTTGTGTCTATTGGGTTTCATTAATAGGGTCTTAAAAACCCTACCTTGATATGTTTGTAGCAGTATCTAATGTTGAGATATTGATTTTTTTAGAGTTTGTGAATTATTTGGGGTAGTGTTGCAAGTCTTGGAGGATGAAAGGTTGTTTGCTAAATATGATAGGTGTGCATTGCGGACAGCAAGAAGGTGGTTGAGGTTCTTTAAGGATTTATGAATGAGTGTTCATTATTTTTCCCCAGTAAGGCTAATGTTGAGGTCGGTGATCTAGGTACCTTAGTATGTTTGTTGATGGGGGCAAAGAGGAGACTAGTGGGGTCCATCGGTGGTTATAAGTTGAGGAAAGTTGAGTACGGTGGTGTAGCATTCTTGATGGTTCCAAATCTTTTTGGGTTAAGAGGTCTAGATTAGGCAAGGCCTTGATTTCGCCTTATTATAGTTGGAAGTTTTGGGTGAGAAGATGATAGAGTAGGGTTTGTCTCCCAAGTGGCAGATGGTGGTTATGGCACCAAGTGGGTTAGGTGTATTTAAGGTTGACAATTGAGTTGAGGATTGTGAGGCCTTATAGAGTATAAATGGAGGTTGGTTAGGTTGCATAAGTTTGAGAATTTCCCATGGTATGGTTATGGTTTGTCTGATTTTTCATGCTTCTAGGTGGATGTGATGTGTTGATGACTTTAATGTTAAAGAAAACTTTGAGGTTATGGGTGTTACGGAGGGAAACTTGTCCTAAGAGAAGGTTCTTGTGGGGGTGGGTGTTGGATGGATGAGTGGAGAGCTTGATTGATAATGATGTAGTGTTCTTCAATCCCCTTTGGGGAGAGTCGTCTATTCATATGTGTCTTTCGGGATGCCGGAGCGAGCATAGAGGAGCAATACCCATGTATCTTTCATTCTATTCAAGCTTATAATGACACATCGACCACCTTTATGTGATTCCAATTCTCATGTTTCAGCCCCTATGTCATTCATAAGAATTCATGTTTAAGTTGGAAATTTCATGATGATTTTACACCTATGTTGGGATTTTGAAAAAAGATGTTTTAAAGTGTATTGTTGCATTTTGTTGAGGCTGATTTCCTTACAATTATTCTTCTCTTGTACATCCCTTTTACAAACAGGGATGAATGTTCCCAAGGGGAAGATATTGTAACGATTCCAAAAAGTGCTCGAAAATGTGCCTCAAAAGTGCCCCGAATCGTAATTTTCATGTATCTAAAAATTCATTTGTTATTTCGAAAATCTGCCTTTATATTCATGTTTAGCGAGTCAAAATGAGTGGAGAATGAGTCTAACCAGAATTTTAGAGGAACCGTATTAAAATCCAAATATCGCAATAAACGCTATTTAGGAGAGTCAACTTTGAAGGGCAATTTCTCTTAGCACACAAAGAATTGAGTAGCCCACGACCTACCAACTTAAATCCCTTTGAATCATCTTTCCAACACACTTTGTTTCACCTTATTTCGAGTTCAGATGAAGGATTTATGCCAATTTTTGTAAAACTCATTCATGAAGAAAATGCAGATTTCTAGTGAGCATCCGCGTCGTCTCCGCGACGCGGACTAGTGTTATTTTGACTCTAATTTTTTGATTTTGGTCCAAGACTGAAGGGTTCCCAAACATGTTTTTACCTATACTTAGCCTTATTTCACCCTCAAATCATCCTCAATATTCCCCAATATCCTCTCAAACACTTAGACTAATATTTCACCCTAAATTCAACTCCCAAAACTCAAAACCAATCTTAAGGGTTTCTTCAAGGATTTCATTCAAGCTTCACATCTCCATCTTCAATATCTTTCAAAGGTTCTCCAAAGCTAAGGTATGTGGTATTGAACCATTGGGTCATTTCACCCATAGTGCCTAAGCCTTCTTTTTATTTAACATTTCATGATTTAAAGTTAATTTTACATGTGGGTCTTGTATATTGAGAAATTTACTACACAGTGATTTTAGTTCATCAAAGTATGGTTGTTTTAGCATGTTTTGAGATCTAAATCTTGGATATAATGTTGGATTTGATGAGGGGTTTTGATGTGAATGTCTTAGGGGTTGTGTAAGGTGTTTATTAAAGGTTTTACCACTGATTTTCTTGCATGACTTCATTTCTAAATTGCATGCTCTTTTATCCCCATTACAGGCCCCCAAGGTGTCTGATAAAAAACCATTTGAGGTGTTTTTAGCAAAATAGAATACCACTTATTGGACATAAGAATCCACACCATATCGATAAACATTTATGAGAACCAAAAGCTCCTCAATACCTTTGTTAAGGAAATCTATGACACTTTATCATATGCTTTAGTCATATCAAACTTAACTACCACATTTATATTTTTATTCCTCCTATTTATGTCCCTTATGATCCCCTTAGTTAGTAGCACATTTTCAGAAATGTTTCATTTCTTCCCTTTACAAAGACAGATTGATTTAAAGAAATAATTTGAGGGAGAATAGCAGCAACCCTGTCATGAATCACTCTTGAAAGGATCTTATTCATGAATGAACTCGAGCTAATTGGTCTTAAATCCGTAAAAGTACCTACTAACTCCTTCTTATGAATAAGAACCAAAGTAGTGTGAGTAATGAATTTAGGAAACTCACGTCCACAAAAGAAAGCTTTCACCATGTTAGTTACATCTCCACCCATAATGTCCCAATCTACTTGATACAATGCCCCTAGAAAAACCATCTGGACCACAAGCACTATTTTCATTTAAATCAAAGACCACCTTCTCCACTACTTCCTAGTTCGACATTCTAGCCAACTCCTCATTAGCGTCCTTCGATATTAATCTAGGTATGAATTTAAACGTAGAGAAGTTAGTAGGTGTCTAACTTTCTTTTAAATTGATCTAGAAAAAAATTGAATAGTAACCTGCCCAATTTGCCAATTGCCCCTCATTATCTCCACCTATTCAGCTTTTATTTCCGCAACATGAATCTCTTTTTGGTCTTCCTTTTACATAAAAATGACAAAACTTTGTGTTAGAGTCCCCTTCTTTATACCATTTCATTCTTGGTTTTTGCTTCCAGAACTCCTCTTCCCTCTTAAGAAATTTTTTGAGCTCGACTTTCGATTTGCTCAAATCAGTCCTATTCTCAGTAGAGGGGGCTTATTTCAAATTGGATATCTTTTGCCTTAAACATATCTTCTAGAGTAGCAGTCTCATGGAAAATATTGAAAAACATTTCCTTACTTAAACATACTTTACATTTTTTAGTTTTGCTTTAAATTCAATAAAGGGATCACCTTTATAATTCACCTTCTGATTTTGCCTAATTAAGTCCTTGAATTGATGGTGTTTAGTCCAAACATTGAAGAATTTTACAGGCTTTACAATTGTATCCTCTTCTGAATCACATATCATATATAGAGGTGCATGATCTGACCCTTTCCTGATGAACAATCGTAAATAGAAAATATCGCAAGATGTGAATACTCATAAGGATTCTACCAAGTCTTTAAAAAATTCAGGCTTCCCCTACTCTTCCATTCTACCATGTGAATTTGCTTCCATAAAATCATATCTCTAAATAGGAAAAATCAACAATCGCATTCTTTTCAAACTGAGCATCCCCATATTTTTCTTCTTCATTGAGGATGACATTGAAATCTCCTCTTATAATCCATGGACACTGATAGCTCTCACCAACACTGGACAATTCCTCCCATAATTCCAACCTTTCCAATGTATTACATCTAGAATAAATGGTAGAAACCACTACCTCTCTGTTGTCTCTTTAGAACATCAAAGAAATCTTTTGAAAATTATCTGGAATAATGTTTCATTTCCACTCTTCCTTTTAAAAAAATACCAGATTTACCGTGAAGTATTAACACTAACCTTACCTAACCCCAATTTTCTTCTGTATTGTTCAAGCTCCTTTGGACCTTGAAAAGGTTCCATAAGAGATATAAAGGAATAATGATGTCTTCTATTTAGACCCATTGATCTTTCAATAGTCATTGGACTATTAATGAATCTAATAATATTCCAGAATAAATTTTGTCAATAATTAAAGACTTAAAAAAGTTTTCCCTCTGCTACTCCTTGTTTGAACTAGCAAAGGAATAAAAAGTCTCCCTTTTTTGCTTTAGTTTTCAAGCTTTTTGTGTGCCTAGGAGACAAGTCTCTAGCTTGACTAACATGTTTGATGTTATTACCAAGATCATTAGCCTCTATCCCCCCCGCTCTCAAGTTTATCTTCTTCCACCATAACATCCACAAGGTTTGGATCATAGTATTGCATATCAATGTTGTCCACTGTCTGCTAATGATCCACATCATTTTTTTTCATTCTCCTTCATCTTTCATGCTTGACAAGATGTGCTTGACTGAACAACCTTTTGAGAGACTCGACTATTATCACAATCTACGGTCACCTCTTCCATAACCAAATCATTTGTTCCATAACCTGCTCCACATCAGCTTGTATAACTTGATAATCATTATGACTCACTTGTGGCCTAAGCGATTTATTTTGTGATTCCACATTTACTCCTTTTCTCCCTCTTCCAGGCCATTCGTCACTTCTATACCCTCACCGCCTAGTGTTCCTCATCTAGAATTTTTAACTGGTTTTTACTGATAATACCCCTCTTGTTCTAGACCTTTATTGATTGTTTTGTCCTATCTCTCTCTGCCCCCTCCCTTTTTTTTCTTCTGCTCCTTGATTTTCCCCTTCAATAACTGCCTATCCAATCTCACTATCCTTTAGTTCTTGTTTGTACTCTTTCCGGCCTTTCTTGACTTCTTTTTTTGCCTTTGTTTTGCTGGGTTCAGGCCCTGGGTGTTCTAGATAACACTGTTCGTCATTATGCACTTGAATCATGCATGTTGTTCAATATTTGACAATGTAGTCGTACTTGATTTTAATTCACATTTCATCTACATCATTGTTTTTCTTCCTCACCCCAATCTTGATGCATTTTAGGAACTTTTGTAAAAGATCTACCTCCACTTTTACCCTCGCATAGCTGGGCCTGGTCTGGTTCTTTCCAGCGGTATCTCTTTTTAGCAGCTTTCCAACTGCAACTGTTAAAGACATATTGTCTCCTTTCAAAAACAATTCGGGGGTAATGATGGAAAAGAGATCCAACCATATTGTTTCCTTGTCCGGATTGAACATTGGATCCTACTTCAATGTTCTCATTGGGTATGATCTATTCCTATGAGTGATGTAGAAAGTTGGCTTTGACAATAACATCACGTAATCTTCCAACAGTGTTGCACGTACCAAAATAGGTTTGTTACTCAGAAGCGTGATTTTGCACTCTCCTTTCAAATCATATTGTCTTAGAATTATTTTCCTCAATTCTTGTATCTCTAGCCATCCATAGGAGATTTTTCAATCACCGCATACTCGAAATTTTTATTTATTATCATTTGATTCACCTCATCCTCCTCCAAAATCACTTAGGGCTCACCATGCAGATAAGAAACACATTTTAATGGTGTAAATTTTGTTTGAGGCTTTTATTCTAACCCCAAGAATGCAACATATGATTGAACAATAGTCCACTCCGGTGGGGCCTATCCACTGCCCTTGGCGGCCATTTTCATCGGTGAACAACAAGAAAGTCAGTGACAGTGCTAAATTTAGGGTTTTCTTGGAAAGAAAATGTTAAAATTTATTACTACTTAGTGTATTAAAACATATTAGGAAAATGTTTTGTTATGCATCATCAATTGAAACCTCTTAAATAGGACTCTAGTGAAAAAAAGGAGGAACAACGAGATGATATGATATCTCTCTATTTATAGCCAATGATTTGGTTCAATAGGTACAAATCCACATATTCAGAACATGTATAGTTTCTGTTGTGAGGGATTTACTCTACATAATTAATTTATTAATAATTTGTAAATTAATTAATTAATTAATGATTCAATGAATTATTTAATAATAAATAGTTCAACAAATTAATATTAGAAAAAAGAAAACTAATTGATGAGAACTATAAATAAATTTCATCTAAAAATTATCAATCAAGTATTATTTGCAATAGTCAAAGTGAATGCTAAGTCAAGTAATGGCGACACAGAGATTTTTCCCACTTCAAAAATATGTACTCCGTTGAAGGCAAAGAGGATGAGTGAGGGGTACTCTCATCATAACCCCTATAAGAGCTAAACAAAGTGTTTTCTAATATAGGAAAATTTTTTTTCTCTATTCTACCAGTGAGAGAGAAATGATTTTTCATTGTTTCTTAATTTAGTTCCCCCATATTTTCAATTCACATTACACCCATAGTTTTCAATTCACACCTTACACAAACTCAACAGTAAATACGTATAACAACAATGATAAAACTCAGAAAACAAGAAACTACAAGAGTAATGCTATAGTTACTAGTATGTATAGATAAGTGAGACAACAATCAACTACCTACTAGTCCTCTATTATAATTTGTATCCTCCATAGCCTCTTATCTAAGGTCTCAACCCATCACATGGTTGATGATGATTTCACTCCATCACCTTGGTCATGAAGTACAAACCCCTCACTAGGTTAATAAGTACAAACCCTCACCTCGGTTATCAAGGTACAAACCCCCGACAGGGTTATCCGGGCTCTTAGTCCCCCGGATCGATTATGGTCTAATGCAACACTTTATATAGGCTATATCATATACATAATATTCTTTTCTCATCATAACATCAATCATATCATATCTCATCCTTTGGACCTTTAATCCCTTAAGAAACCACATTCGGACATTTTATTAAACACTTAGAGGGTGTGTAATGCTAGTATAAAACCATGAAATATAGAGAAGTAATCATGCAAGAAAGTCTATCGTAAAACCATCAATTAACACCTTTCAACACCCTCAGGCAAGATAAATCAAAACCCCTCATCAAATCTTCCAATAAATCCAAGACTTATAGCTCAAAACATAGCAAAACTATCACAATTTCGCATAGCTTTAACATATTTTGCAGTGAATTTCATAGTAAGTAAGACCCATTTATAAATCAACTTTAAGTCAAGAAATTTGAGTAAAAAGGAGGCTTGGGTATCATGGGTGAAAGGAATCCATGAAAGAAACACACATACCTTAGCTTGGAGATGAGCTTGGTAAAGATTGGAGATGGAGACTTGAAGCTTGAAGAAGAACCTTGAAGGAAAACCTTAGTTCTAGATGAGGGTCTGAGAAATGAATTTAGGAGTGAAAAATATGGTTAGGTGTTTGAGTGAATATTAGGGAATGTTTATCATGATATGAGGGTGAAATATGGATAGGTATAGATAAAAACACGTTTTGGAACACTTAGACCCAAGACATAGAATTCTCGGACCAACTGAAAAAAAACAAGTATACTGGTGCTCCTCGCGTGAGGAATGTGGAATGCTCACTGGAAATTGCATTCTTGAAATTTCATAATTGCTAATCTTTCGCTCTTAAATTGGGGTTCGACCCATCTCCCCCTAATTTTGAACCCCTGAAAAAGAATATGAAGTTGGATTTTTGATATTGCTCACAAATTTTGAGATATATGGAATTTAAAGTTCTGGCATTCCGAGGCACATTTTCAGGAATGTTTTGTGGTCGTTTCACAAAATCAAGGTAAAAGAGGCTTCCGACTAACACCCAAGTGAGAAGAACCCTAAAAATACATATGAAAAGGTAGAACCTGGATCAAATAAAGATGAAGCTGACTATTGGCACATAGTAATCATACCTATAATAGCCTCATCTTGAGCCTGAATCTCTAACCACACTAGTGTTACCTAGAAATGACCCTGGAGGCTTCTGCCTTTGGCATACACTCTATATTGGCCCTACTGCCTCAAATGGTCCCTAAAATCCAACTGAGAGCTCGACCGATCATCACGGTACCCATACTAGTCATCTCTATGGCCATGGTTATACCCTCTGCCTCCAACAATGGGAAAAGGAACTAATCTACCAACCTATGAAGCTAAGTATGGTATCGTACTCATCGGGAAATCTTTGGACCAATAATATAATACCCCACAATCATAGCAACCCAAAGAAGCTCAATCTTTGTGATTTTATCTTCGTTGACCTATACCAAAAGCCGAAACTTGGACTTGTGGAAAAAGATAATCCGGCATATCCTGATGTAGTGGTCAGAAATAGACAGAACCACCCTGACTAGAAGTATCTACACCTCAATATCCACCCTCAAAAGTCTACAAAGATACTTTATACGGATGACTAAACTACCCTTGTTGAAATCTCCTTGGTGGTATTTCAGTGTATCCCCCGACATAAATTTAAATTCACTAAAATCCCCCTCACTCCACACTTATCTATCGCTGCCCCCTTGGCCCCTACTACTGAGTTAATTCCTAGAGAGGGCGTACCCTATTAGGACTCATGCTGAAATAATTGGGCCAGGCTAAATACCCCCAAATGGAACGACCAACTATCTTAGAACCGCTTATAACTCTAGGGTAACCAAAAAAGCAGCTGGGGGAATTGGTGTATCAGGCTATGGGGAACTTGGGTCATCCTATCTCTTCTCGATGAGCTATGATAGTTGCTCCCTCTTAGGAACTAATGATGGAACCCTAGCCCTGCTCGAAGTCTGCCCTCTATGAAATATAGTTACGAAAGAAGGAACTATCAGATTCCTAGAAATCGATGGATAATTGATAATATCACATGAAAAGAATCAACAACTCAGGGAGTTTTCTAAACTTACTTTAGTCTCATAAAGATAAGTCAAGTATGTCTCCGCACTTATTGGCAGTACTCTACTAGAAGGCATCTCTGTACAGATGAGAACAGTGAACCCCAAGCTCTGATACCACCCTGTCACAACCTGACTTCTTAGGTCATGATGGCATTTATTAGATCCCTCTTATAAACAAGCCAACCAAAACCCAACTCAAGGTACCTGTCCTGAATCACTAACCATAAAGATACTAGCGACATAAACGTAATCCCAACACAAAAGGAGACTATAGAAAGTCCAAAGTTGCTAATGCTCACCCAAGTCTCCTAAAATGTCCACAAGCCTCCAACTCAATGACCAAGGCTAGTACCTAGATATACAACATGAGAAGATATAAAGAGGTAGAAGTAGGTATTGGTAACAGGCTCTCAGTAGGCATCATTGATCGACTGAGTGAAATATAATAAATATAGAAAGAACAGTGTAACGGAATATTTCACTGCTAGCAATCTAAACGTATGTCAAATTATAAGAGTATCAAGAAAAACATAAAACCCCAATTGAACAAACACCAACAATTTGCAGTGGTGTAGACTAACGAAACCCAAGGATCAAGTGTCAACTATGTCGGTGGTACTAGGAAAACCTAGGAGTAATGAAAATATAAATAGATCATGCTGGTACATGGATCCCAGTACCATGGTATTATGTCAAAACAATTAAGCTGGACCAGGAGGACCGAATTAAGAAGAATAAAGTAGTGTATATGCAACCAAATGACCAAATAATGTGGAGCTATATCACACTATCACACGATCACGGTATGGTGTTGTGCGTGGTGTAAGGTCTTAGTGACTATGCTTATACACCAATTGGGCCTGCACAAGCCCAAAAGGTACATCCACTATCACGACCCAAGCCTCTAGGCCTAGACGTGTCACTTTTAATAAGAACCAGAAGGGACCTCAAACAAGCCTCTTAGCATATCATTCACACATCCTTGGTCACGCAAGAAAAATAAACAACACAATACATATAAATAAGGAAAGCATGACTCAGGGAAGTCTCAATATTTATAAAAGCATAAAAGGATCAAGCTTGTAGAATAAGTACATCAAATATCGAACAACACCTCTACAATGGAATGGAGCAGGGGCCAAGACACTTTCTGGGCTCACCCTCGTAGTAACAAATGTTCAACATAAAGAAATATCAAATAGCAAGAGTAGCATATATAGTGTCCTCGGACTTGAGCACTCACCAAAGCTTATCATTAGAAGTACTGAACTACCTACGTGGAGGATGATTGAATGGTGTTCCGATCCCTACATGGTAATATCATGTAGGCATAGAGTATGCGTTAGTTCATTTGAATGTACTAAGTATGTAGGATGCAATGCAACATGACATAAGCCAATATAGTAAAATTGCGCAATCATAAGCAATAGATACGTATAATATCAACATAGCATGCATGATCAATGTTTGAAGTAAAACAGGCTTATAAGCCATACAACTTCCATAGTACATATTGCATATGTGGGAAGAGACCGTAACTGACATAGACCAAGCTAACTACTTCTTGGAATCTATGGTATTTCATACCCTTGTAAGGTTATTGAGGCATGTCACCCCCTCAACAAGGTAATTGAGCTATGTCAACCCCTCAACCAGGTGACTGAGGTATGTTACCCCTCAACAAGGTGATTGAGGCATATCACCCCCTCAACAAGGTGATTGAGGTATGTCAACTCCCAATAAGGTGATTAAGGCAAGTCATCCCCTCAACAAGATGATATAGACAATCCTTAGAAATCAATTTTTGGGCTTTCAGACAAGAGATGAATCTACCTTTGACCACCACATCAAAACTGTTACCACTCAAGGATGGTTCATTAGGGAATTGGAATTTAACCCCACAGGTTCTACAATCAATGCATGCAACCAATCTATCCTAAGAATGACATCAAAATCAACCAAATCTAACTCAACAAAATCATAAGGCAACATTTTATACAATATGAGTGCGAAACAATTTCTATAGACTCTTTTAGCAACAATGGGCTCATCAGCGAGGGTTGACACTTCATAAGGTTCATACAACAATTCGGGACTAACATGAAGATTTTTCGCAATAAAAGTAGTAATAAAAGGAAGAGTGGCACCTGGGTAAATCAATGCATACACATCAAAATAAAAATCCTTTAACCTACCAAAGATAAAATAGGGCACCTCATCCACCCATTTTCTTCCTTGAAGAGCATAGAATCAATTTTGCCTTAGAGGACCCCCTTGTTGGCCTCCTCTTCCCTTTTGACCCGCATTTGCACCTTGGCTTCGTGGATGACCATCTCTACCTTTTTTTTAGAATAAGGACAATCAATCACCTTATGAATAACTTCACCACAATATAGCAAGCATCAGAGTTTCTCAAACATGGGCCATTATGGTTCCTACCATATCTTTGATACATAGGGTTAGGCACCCAACTACCACCACTATGGAATCTTGGATAATCATTAGCAAATCTCCTATTAAGAGCATTTGAAAATGCTTGGCCTTTGAACTTGTGTCCTTGAGGAAACCGACCACCCTTAGAACTTTGGAATCCACCTTCAAAACAAGCCCTCTTGGACTCACCACTTCTTCTTTTTCTAAGCTTTTCTCCCTCTAGTTGCTCGGCGTATGTCATGTGATAGGACAAATCCATTTCACCTACTAGCATGGTTTTACGACACTCCTCATTAACTAAGTTGGACACTCCTGACACAAATTTGTTCAATCTTGATCTCGGCTCGACAACTAATTATAGAGCATACTTGGTGAGTTGGTTGAACTTGATGGTGTACTCTCTCAAACTCATGAAACCTTGCTTAAGGTTCATAAACTCCATTGTTTTAGCCTCCCTTAGCTCGATAGGAAAGAATAGGTTGACGAATATGGCTTTGAACTCCTCCGAAGGAATAACATCATCATCTCTCCTCTCTAATTTCCATTGGGTGAACCAAATTTGGGCCAAACCTTTGAGTTGGTAGGTTGCTAACTGCACTTTCTCCTCTGAATTGAACCCCATAATAGATATCACTTTGTACACATCATTGATATACTCTTGGGATCCTCCTTCATCTTGGATCAATTGAACTCCTTGGGTTCATTTTAGTGAAATCCTTCATCGTATAAGCCGGAGTGGGAGCATGATGGTCTTGGACCCCTTGGTGAATTTTGTTGGTCATAGCACAAGCCAACATTGTAATAGCATCCTTGAATTCATCTTGGCCTACCCCTCCATCTTGCGGAGCTTGAGGAGAGGGAGGGGCCAATTGCTCCTCGGGTTTAAGAGCTCTTCATCGGCATGATGTAGAAGAGCAAAAAGCATTCCTTAGGGGAAAGGCCTTTCTCTCACATCTAAAGCATGATATAGACCACGAAGAAGTGAAACATTTCCTAAAACACCTCACAGCCTCCAATTCATAGTTGTGGCCCACTTCACAACCATGAACAAGACTCTAATTGACATGGTGTTTTGGATTCCTAGGACCATTAACAACCTAGTGTTCTGATACCAAGTTTGTCACAACCCAGGCTTAGACATGACATTGCGAATGGGAACCTAAAGGGACCTAAGCCTCTTAGCATATCATTCACACAACCTTGGTCGCAGAAGAAAAATAAATAACACAAGAGATATCAGTAAAGTAAGCGGACTAGGGGAAGTCTCAATATTTATAAAAGCATAAAAGAGTCAAGCTCGTAGTATAAGTACATCAAATATCCAACAACATCTCTAATATGGAATAAAGTGGGGCCCCAAACACTTTTTTGGGCTCACCCTTATAGTAACAAGTGTTCAACATAATGAAATATCAAATACCAAGAGTAACATGGATAGTGTCCTCAAACTTGAGGACTCACCAAAGCTTATCTTCTGAAGTACCAAACTAGCCACATGGAGGATGATCAAAAGGTGCTCCAATCCCTACATAGTAATATTATGTAGGCATAGAGTATGCATTAGTACGTTTGAATATACCAAGTGTGTAGGTGCAATGCAACAAGACATAGGCCAATATAGTCAAAATGCAAAATTATAAGCAATGGATAAGTATAATATCAATATGGCATGCATGATTAGTGCTTGAAGTAAAACATGCTTGTAAGTTATAAAACTTGCATAGTACATATCACATATATACTAGAACAGATCATAATCGACACAGACTAAGCGAACTACTACTTGGAATACAAGGCATTTCACCCCTTTGTAAGGTGATTGAAGCCCGTCACTCCGTAAACAAGGTGATTGAGGTTTGTCACCCTTCGACAAGGTGATTCAGGCATGTCACCCCCTCAATAAAGCGATTAAGGAGTTCACCCCTTACTAAGGTGATTGAGGCATGTCACCCCCTCAATAAGGTGATTGAGATATCTCACCCTTCAATAAAGTGATTGAGGCAGGTCACCCCTTCAACAAGGTGATCGAGGTATGTCACCTCTTAACAAGGTGACTGAGGCATGTTGCCCCCTCAATAAGGTGATTAAGGTATGTCACCTCTCAACAAGGTGATTGTGCCATGCCACCCCCTCAACAAAGTGTGGTCTAATTGCACATCATAGATACTTTTAATGAATTCAATACATACATGCAAGCCTTGAATCATAATATAGTCATTCACTTATAAATCATATAAAAGATCATCAATAGCTTGAGAATCCTTGTCAAGACGTTTATCAAATACTTTGTGGGTTTATAATGATTGTTCAAAATCATTCAATTCAAAAATGAAATAATAAGAGAAAACTCAATGCAAATCAATCCACCAGCATATAGTAAAACCCTCATGTAGGGTTCCTTGTAATCTATCATAAAATCTCATAATAGATCATAGTTTCATAGCTCAAAATATGCATAGTCTCAATAGACAAAACCAATTCATGTTATAAGATTCAAATAGATACACATGCATAATCAATCAATATTTCATAAAATCCAAACATAATTTATAATCACAATCCATAATAAGGGATACTCCTATATGATACATCTTGAAAACTTACAATTTTCATAAAAAGTAAGATTAGGCTCCATAAGTGCAAGGATCCAATGGATGAAACCCATATACCTCAAATTTGGGTTTTCTTGAGATGGGCTTGAAGAGAACTTATAGCTTGAAGAGAATCCTTAGTTCTGAATTTAAGCTTGAGTTCCTTGAATTTGGTATGAGATATTTGGTTAAGTGTTAGAGAGGTTTTTGTGAGGGTTTTAAGTGATATAGAGTTGAAAAATAGTTAAGTATGGGTGTTTCACGCATAAGTGGGCATGGGGCTATGACCCCAATGCCCTACGCTGATGCAACAAAAATTGAGGAAAAATTAACACTAGTCCATATCAACCATTGTGAAGACAAAATTAACACTGATCCGGCCCCGGGTGCATTGCGGCCAGGGCGTGGATGCTTTCTGGAAATTGTAAATTAGCAAAGTTTATTTTTCAGTACGAGTCCTCTAAAATCTGGGTTATACCCATTTCTCACTCAATTTTTCCTCTTGGTCGAGAATATGAAGTCGGATTTTCAATATCACGCACTAAATTTGAGATATATAGAAATTAGGATTATAAGCATTTTTAAAACACAAATTTGGGGCGTTTCTTCTAGATACAACCACGAGGTGTATAGGTATAAGGACATAAGGATTGTAATAGATATAATGCCGTCTCTACCAATGCGTAATATAGTATCCCCTGGGGCCTTCAACCCCTAATCATCACGTAGGGATTACAACCCCTAACTATCATATGGGGCCTCCAATCCCCTTTTTAGACTAGTCTCCACTAGGGGAAAGAAAAATCGTAAGTCAACTAGGGAAACTGGATGACAATCAACTAAGTAGAACATCCATGAATAATCAAATGGGCCTCCAACCTAGGAAAAATCAAGTAGGCCTCCAACCTAGGGACTATCAAGTGACCTTTCAACCCAGGAACAATTACTCCTCAGCTGGTTTCAAGTATCTGCATCTCGCAAGTCAACCATATATAAATGTCGTCATGTTGGCTCCAAATAACATAACCCTATGTTGGAACTGGCTTAAGCTAGGCTAAGGCCCATAACAAGAAAATAGCGACCATTATCATATGCATCCAGAACAATGATCAGAATCCCACCTGCTAACCATAACAAGTAACTGGGTAAATAATAGATAGGCTAACTGATACATGTAAACCAAAATCCCCATGCTATAGGTAATCCAACCAACCCAATTCCCACAAAAGGAGGGAACATAGAACCCAAACCTCAAACTTGATGTCTCCATATATAATAGTGGTATGAAACTCCTGCAGGAGAAATAATCTCCCTAACCATGACAACTGTCATCCAATCATGTAATCGATGTTGTGTCAGGCCATGAAACCCGACCCTTTAAGGTATATGTAACTGTGTGGCTCTATGTTTACCAACTCTAGGGAAGCATTGTTTTACGCCTAAGGTAAGGCCCACAGAGAATTGATGATTAGATTGGTCTCACCTCTCCTTAGAACTACCCAAAAAGTGCCCGAAAAATGCCTCGAAAATGCCCAGAATTTTAAATTCCATATTCTCAAATTTTGTGCATGATATCAAAAATCTGACTTTATATTCTTGTTTCAGAGGTCAAAATTAGGGGGTATAGGGTCTAATCCCGATTTTAGAGCAACCGTATCAAAAAAAATCACAAAAATGCGATTGAGGTTTGACTTCAAAGTGGCTATCTCTCAGCACACAAAGAATTGGGTGGTCCACGACCTACCAAATTTACTATCTTTGAATTGGCTTTGCAACTCACTTGGTTTCATCTTATTCCAAGTTCAAATGAAGAATTTATGCTTGTTTTTGTAGAACTCGTTTGCATAGAATTGCAAATTTCAATGAGTAACGCGCCTTATGGAATATTTTTGTCCGATTTTTCTTATTTCGTTCCAAGACTTTCAAGTATTGGGAAGAAGGGTTGACATACTTGAAAGTACCTTTACTTAGCCTTATTTCACTCTCATATCAACCTAAACACTCCTCAATACTCACTCAAACACATAACTATATTTTCACTCCTAAATTCAAGTATCAAACCCTCATCCCAAGCAAAGGTTCTCGTTCAAGGTTCTTTTTCAATCTCCAATCATCACTAAGTTCATCTCCAAGCTAATGTATGTGGGTTTCTTTCATGGGTCCCTTTCACCCAAGATATCCAAGCCTCCTTTTAGTCAAATTGCATGATCGAAAGATGATTTACAAATAGGTCTTACATATTATGAAATTCACTGCACACTATGTTAAATATATGTAAAGTTGTGATGCTATATTTTGAGCTATGAATCTTTGATCTATTATAAGATTTGATGAGGGATTTTGATGTTTATTGCTTGAGGGTGTCGCAAGGTGTTAAATGATGGTCTTATAATGGATTTTCTTGCATGATTTCATCTCTACAATTCATGATTTTACACTAGCATTACACACCCGT
>JAABOM020020836.1:0-18427 GCA_011800125.2 Solanum clarkiae
TTTTGTTATTTGTTTTTCGTTCTTGTCTTTACTTTGAGGACAAAGTATTCTATTCTGGTGGGGTGTGGGAAGTTATGAATTTAGGTGAAGTCTGAGTAGCCTCAAGTCCACAACTTTCCCTATTTATGATCCCAAGGTTTTCTTGCCGTGTTTCATTTTTCTTGTCGATGTTCTAATTTTCTATTAAACTGGCATGTTTAGATAGTGTAGATAATGTGTAAATATATATTAGTATTATTTGTTGGCATATACATTGTCTTTAAATACTTTTTGAATGATTTAAAAAATTGGTTACCCTCAAAATTTTTGAGATTGCGGTTATAGATGCAACCATGGATTTTGATTATCTGGTGATGTTTGTTCTGATAATGTAAAGGTAAGTTGAGGCTTGAAGCATGACCGGTGAATCTATACTTGATTGTGTGTATAATGCCATGTGTGTTGTGAGCTTATTTTGTAGCATTCGTGTATCATGTATGGACTCAGAGCTTGCATTTAGTACTTTAAGATTGGTGTTGTGATGTGGTTGATTTTGGACGTGATCATAGGCCTTTGTTCTATAAGTGAGCCCACTCTTGCCGAAATGACCTTCTAAATGTGTTAGTGAACCCTTTGTTCCAAATGTTTGAGATTCTCATGTACTGCTTCTTTTTTGACATCTTCCTAGCTTAACCTTGTTTGATGAAACACGTTGAGAGTGGCCGTGGTCTATCCTTGAACATGTGAACCTTGATTGAGGCTAAAAGCCTAAGTTAAGGGTGGCTACAAATTGTGGCCCTGGGTTGGAGAATAGATATTGTGTACTTCACCTCAGGCTAAAAGCCTAATTTGAGGGTGGCCCTTATTGTGGTAAAGTAATAACAATGAGGTGGTTAGTTGGGAAATAAAGAAAGAAATGAAAAATCGTGAGCCCCGGGAGAAAAAAGAAAAGAAAAGTGCCTTGAATTAAAGGAAATAGCAAAAATAAGTTCAAAAATAAGGCACAGCTGAAAAAAAGAGAATGAAAGCACTTGGGTAAAGCTTGAAGTAGGAGAATATGGGTGGATTTAGTGAAAATGTTTTGGTTATGAAGGTAAAAGTGTTGATAACATGGTTTAAGGATAGCTTTTACTCACTGCTTCCCTAAAATATCATACCAAAGCCCCATGAGCTTATGTTACAAGCCGTTAAGTCCTAAAGTGATCCAAATCCACTTTGTCACCAATCATGAAATTTAGTATAGGGGCAAGCCTGTGGTGTTACTCATTTTGCATGAATTTCATTTGTGAGAGTGAGAATGCTTCTTCAGTCCCTTAATCCTAAATGCTTTTTGAATGAGTAAGAGGGACTTCTTTTCTGTGAGGGCATTTTTACCATGTGATTACCATATGACTATATCAGTAATTGTGTATGGTTGATGCTCCTTAGCTTATCATAGTTGGGTTGCCATATTATCTTTGTGTTCTGTTCTGCTTAGTAACCTTGCAATCTTGTTTTGAAAATGAAATATGGATACCTAAATTAGAGTGATTGATGTATATTTCATTAGTGTAGTTGTTAGGTGTTTCTCATTGTCTTCTTAGATTGAGCTGTCTCTTGAGGATAAGCAACTATTCTAAGTGAGGGTGTTGATGTGTTGTCAAAATACAACATATTTGATACCTAAAATAAGGAATTTTTGGAGTTCTTAATATGACTTTTTATGGTTTTTATGTGCTTTTGTGTTTTTATTGCAGAAAAGGTAGGTTAACATGATTTTGGAGAAAAATTATAGATTTTTCTAAAGCACAAGACATATGAGCTTACCTACGAGTCATAGCCCAAGCTATGAGTCGTATAGTGATCTTGTAACTACAAACCGAGAGCAAAAATCAGAAATCTACCAAGTGGAGGTCAGCCGTACAAGGCCATCTACGAGTTGTAGGTCTCACTACGACTGGTATAGGTGCACTCTTAGAAGGAAACATAGAGCCAAAACTTTAGACCAAAAACTGAAGAGCTAGACTAGGAGAGGAGCATACGAGTCATAGCCCAAGAAATGATTCATACTAGTAGGTCATACCAATTGAGTCCAAAATTCTAAGAACCTAATATGAGACCCTGATTACGACTCGTAGGTCACCCTATGAGTCGTACCTGTGAGACGGACCAGATGCCAATTGTATTTTTTGTGTATTTATTAGGGTAAATTTATAAACCCTATAAATACTTTAAGTTAGGGTTTTATTTGAAAGAGACCATATTCCAGATATTCAACATCACCTTTGAATATTGTCTCAAGAACATTTTAGGGTTCTAGCTTAGATTTTTATTTTCTCTAGGAAAACCCACTTGTAGGGAGTGGAAATCTTATGTTGTATTCATTCTCAATATATCAAGCTTGTGGTTTGCAACTTGTGGTGTCTTCACTCTTCATTGTTTTGGGTAAATTTCTCAACTATGTCTTGTACTTATATTTTTGTTGATTTTTCCTTAGCCATGAGTAGCTAAGCACCCACAACTTGGGGTTGTGGGAACCATGGGTAGTTGACTTGACATAACCTAGGTTTATTGCATTTCTATGATTGGGGTTTTGGATGTATTGTCTATTTCACTTCATGTTAATTGTTGTTCGATAGTGACCATCACCAAACTCCGACTACTATTATGATCCCGATCAAGGTAGTGACGAATAGGAAAAGGAAAGTAAAAGACAGGATTTGATTGATGTATTCTCGTCTAATCAACCAAACCTGACCAAGGGGAGGTTGACTGGGACAATAGGTAATGGTTGGATGGCACACTATGGTAGCCGACAAAAGGCCATGGTGAAATTCGACTGTCACCTTCACAAGAGGGATGGAAGAAGCTAAGTTACCATCTTGCATGCGAATCTCTAATTGTAGGTATGTTGTCTAGGAAAATCGTGTCAGCGCACCATGGGGAACATAATTCCCAAGTTGTCCATAAAATTGAGTGTTTTCTTGCATCGTAATATAGTTTTTATTTTTGTTTTTGTTCATGAATCACAACCCCCCTTTAGAGATTTTAGTTATAGATACTCAAAATGGTTGATAGCGAAATCTTATAGTCAAAAACTTCATTCCCTGAGGATTAGACCCTAAACTTCGGTTAGGTTAATTGCTGACAATGACCGCTTTCTTGTTGGTGCGTGAACATCATCATTGCCATCAGTATTAACTCCTGCACCACCTTCTCTGGTATCGTCTCCTACTCCGGTGCTGCTAGATCATCAGGCCTAGGCCTCTTCTGGCTCAACTCTTTATGGAATTGTCGAACTGGTTTGCCCTGTCCCTTTGGCTCTAACACCCGGTCATATATCTCCTTCTTTCCTGCAATGCACTATCTAGGATCGGCCGGGGTCTGTGATTGCACTTCTTTTTGTTGGGCCTATGAGGTTATCTTAGACTTAAACTCTGACCCTGAATATGTGGGGGTCATCTGGGGTGAGCTACTTTCGGACCCACTGCTTTCGCCCTCCTCCTCAAACTAGGAGGGACTCTCAACTTCTACCAGGGCCATAGCAGTGTAACCTCTAGTTTGAGGCATATTTTCCTCAGGGTATTCTGACACTGTGGACTTCCACAGAGCCTTCTGATTGCTCGGCCTTTGAGGATTCGTCAATCAACGTCCGTTGAAATGTTTGGATTGCTCGTTTATCCTTTGGAGGTATTATATCTGCAAACCAACCAGAAAACAATATGTGAGCTTCAAGATGTTTGACCAAACAATGATCACATGACAAAGAACAAGAAACAAAAAACACTTAAATATAGACAGTCACTAATACAGTTGCAGGTCTACAGTTATGAGGTGCAGGTACGACTCGTAGGATGTCCTATATGTCATACTCTAGCCTCGTAGTACCAAGGTTTCATTCAAAAATGCAATCTAAAATCAGATACAAGGTGCATTTACAACTTGTATGGTGGCCTATGAGTCATAGTCTAGCCTCGTACCTCATTCCAGAGGTATTTCTGAAATCCCAATCAGACTCACGAGACCCCTACCACGATTTGTAGCAGATGCTATGCGTCATAGGTGGGTCTCAAATGAGGAATGTGAAGGAACCACATGTGATTGGTATATACTATGCGAAACCACTACGACTTGTAGGGGATCTTACGAGTCATAAGAGGCCTCGTAGCTGGAAACAGAAGGCATCTGTAGTGCCTATAACATTCCCACATGAACCACAAACAAACTAAACACAAAACAAGAATTGGCAAATATAAGAGCAATACAATAAATTTGATGCACAAGTAGACCCGCTATGATATAAGGAAGTTATGATGAACATTAGCCCTAAAAATCAAAGTCAATCTGACATTATATCAAGCAAAACCATAAACAATTTCATCACCAAACTCACACTCGTTATCAACAAAACATTCCATCGAGATGCAAGTGAAATTCAAACACTTTAAATTTAATCCAACAAGATGTAGCATATAGACACACCAACACATTCCAAACTCCCATTGCGAAAATAATTTGCCCAATGTTCAGACAACAATTAAGCACTACATTTACGAGTTTATTATTCTCACATCTACGACCATCCACACAAGAATTCCAAACAAAGCTTAATTCATAACAACATTTTCAATGCACTCAAACCATAGTTTTAATGTCTAGAGCAAAGCATCACCACATGGGTATGAACCTTCATGATTAAGTCAGATACACAATCATCTAAAGAATGAAACTCACCACAATAGTGCATTGAAATTAACCACGAAGCTTACCAAATGGTAGAAGAATTGAACCAATGTAAAGTAGGCAGAAAAACGCGCCAAAACCCTAGAGAATGGTGTCCTTGCTAGAGTACTCACCGAAAAATGACGTGATTAGCCGGGATTTGATCAAAATAGTAAATGGGGGGAAAGGATTTTGGGATTTCCAATTTCTTAGGGATTATGAACTGAATTTAGAGGTCAAATTTTATGTTGGCCATTTTTATATTAAGCTGGGTCGCCTTTTAAAAAGCTGCAGATCGGGGCTACGAGACCTGACTACGAGTCGTAGGGTATCCCATGACTCTTAGGTCTCAAGCTTATAGTAGATCCAACAATTAGAAAAAAAATTAGAATTCATACCTAGGCACGACGAACCTCACTTACGACTCGTAGGAGACCCTACAAATCATAAGGTTGGCTCGTAGTGTATGTGCCAACTTTTAATACTCACTTTTTTCCTCTATGAGGCATGACTATGAGTCATAGTGGTGACTGCGACTAGTAGGCCTGCTCGTAGAGGCTGTTCCAACTTCAATTTTCTCACATCTTCAGTTCTTTAATTTCCACCTACAAACCAAATCTCAAAACACAACGATCTTCAAATTTTCACAATTGCATAATGTCTTTCAAACTTAAAAAAAACAACACCTTACTACCTAAAAACTTCAAAAACCAAACAATCTTGAAAACAAACTAAAAATCATCACGTTGCTTGGGTTGCCTCCCAAGAAGCACTTTGTTTAATGTTGCGACTCGACGTTGTCTTCATCCATCATCAACAATCATCAAGAGACCAAACCTCACTCTTCAATTCATTCGGATATTTCATTGACTGGCGGATATCGAACACAACCTCTGCATCATTGACCCTAAATTGATGTTGACCAGAATCCATATCCACAAAAGTCTCCCAATGGCCAGAAATGGTCTTCCGAAAATGATGGGCACCTCGAAATCAACCTTATAATCAATGATCACAAAATCTGCGGGAAAGATGACTTTATCAACTTTAACAAGAACAACAAGAAGTATTTCCTCTGGGTTTTTGCTGGTTTGATCCATCATGAGAAATTGCATTCTTGTTGGAGTCGGAGTTCCAAGCCGAAGCTTTTTGAATACGGCAAGAGGCATTAGATTGATGCTCGACCCTAAATCACACAATGCTCTTGCGAATTCAACATTTCCAATGGTGCAAGAGATGGTGAATGTACCGGGGTCCACTCATTTTTTAACAAGGCATTTGGTCATGATTGCACTACATTTTTGGAGCTCCTGTGAGAACTCTTGGCTGAAAGTGCATTTCTTTGTCACCAAATCCTTCATATATACTTGGCATATCTGGGCATTTTCTCCAAAGCTTCTAGAAGGGGAATGTTGATGGACAGTTGCTTCAACATCGAGAGGAAGCGTTTGAATTTGCCCTTCTCTTCCTTTTTCTTAAGCCTTTGAGGGAAAGAAGGAGGAGGCTTTGGAATTGACTTAATTTTTTCGTGCTCCCTCACCTCTTCTCTTTGTGTCCCAACAATCTCCCGACCTTCTTCCTCAACCACAACTTCACCACCAATACCCTTCTTATCAACTTCATCCACAATCACTGGCATAGAGGCTATAGTGCTTTTTCCACTCCTAGTCATGACTGCCATGCAATGCCCTTCATTTTTAGGATTTTGAATAGTGTTACTTGGCAGGGTACCCTTTTGGCGTTGGTTCAATTGCAAAGAAACTTGCCCAAATTGTTGATCTAGTTGCTTATTTGGGACAAAGTGAGACTCTAATTTTTAGTTAATACTTGAAATGTCCGCTTTCATTCCCTTCAAGGTTTCATCTTGGTGGTCTGCTCTTTTCGACAACTTTTCAAATATCTTTTCAAGCCTTAAAGTGCCTCGCACGGTATCACGGTTATGGGGTGGCACATATGGACCATTCCTATAACCATCTCTTCTACCCCTTTCGACATCTGACACATTCTCTCTCTTTCATAGCAACCACCTCGGTTATCTCTATAAGCACAATCGTGGTTGTAGTTTCGACCTTGATTCTTGGATCCTAGCCTCCAATAGTCCAAGTTAGACCATTGGGGTTTATTCCAGAACCCACTGCTTGGTAACTCATGAAGCAAGCATCTTCATCAAAGAATGGATATTTACATATGGGATCCTTAGGAGTTTAGTGAGTGACCACTTAGACACTTGCTTGGTTTTGCTTCAAAACCAAGTCCATACTTGTGTGAAGTTGAGCAAGTTGCTCTATGATCTGTTCATTGACCTTTGCTTGCTTATTTTTGGTGTTGACCGAAGAAGAAGTCCTCATTGCACCTCGTTCTTGTTGACCCTGTGCTCTATTAGTTTTTACCACTTGTTCTATCCTTGCAGCTATCAATGCAAAAGTTTGGTCAAGAATCATGCCTCACATGATTGTGTTGGCAGAAGCTTGACTATTCTCGTCAAGAGCCCTATAGAAAATCACAACCGAGGCATCATCAACAATCTTGTGATTGAGGACCATCCTCAAGAATTTGGTAAATCTCTCCCAGTGGTATAATTTCTCAAAGTTGTTTATTTGATATTTGAGCATTAACTTCTTTGATCTTGGGAAATATCTTTCTAGAAAAACTCTCTAAAGCTCTGCCAAAATTGTTGTTATACCCTAAGTAAGATCAGACAATGACATAGTTGCATTACCAGTTAGTGACAATGGAAACACCCGCAAACCAATTAGTCATCAAGAGAAAGATTCTGTGTCCCCATGACACTGATACAGACAAAAACACATTATCGAGATGACGGTAGGGATCCTCTGAAGGTAGTCCTATGAATAATCCATGGTTTTGGAGTATTTGAAGTAACCCACTTGACACTGAGAACTTAGTGTCTGACGGTAAAGGAGGCAACAATATAGAACCTATAACGCCCACAGCCATAGGGCTCAAACAATATTGGTTCCAACCATAAGTGTTCTCATTGAAATCTATAAGTTATAGCCTATCATCCTCAGTGGTAGATTCTCATCTCTTCCCATATCATCATTTATATTCATTTCTTCCTCAGTCGCGATATCCTCATTCACTTGAGCCATTCTTCTAAAGAGTCGATGGATCTCCAAATTGATCATAGCTAAGGGATTGCCTTAGCTCCTTGTGTTGGGCATACAACCTAGTACACCCTACAAGTAAAATCAAACAATAAAATCAAAAACAAAAGTAAAATACAAAAGAGTCTATAAATTAATACTTGAACTTAACTAATACTGAAATCAAGTCAAAACCTAGTTGTATTCCCTGGCAACGATGTCATCATTTTTTATGATGTTCACGCTCCAATAAGAAAGTAGTCACTACCAGCAACTAACCTAACCGAAGGTTAAGGTCGAATCCACAGGGAATATAGGGTTGGATTACAAGAATTCACTATCAATCAATTTGGGTATCTATAACTAAAATCTCTAAATTGGGGGGGGGTTGTGATTCAAGAATAAAAACAAAAATAAACACTATAATAAGACGCAAAAAAACTATCACGCCCAACGTCCCATTAGGACGAACTGGCACCCGTTGTCGATGAGTCTCGGGAGAACCAACCTGTATCCATGAGCTTTCTATACATATTATAAGGGATTTCTACATTTGATATGCCTTTAAGAAAATAAACAGTGATAACAAGCCAAAAGGAAATGCATATGGCTAGGCCGTTGGGGCCATGGTGTTTAAAGTATGAGACATGACCACATTTTAATTTACATAATCTACAAAGCCTCTAGATAAGGAAAAGTATCTGATAAGGGTTGGGACAGGCCCCGCCCTGACTAACTGTACAATACAAAAATATAAGCTCTAGATACACACAAAGCTTCGAAGCAATCTAGAGCTTGGTAACAGCAGCTGGATATCCTGTACTCCTACAGTGGAGATCTACTAGCAACTGTACCTGTAACATGAAATGCAGGTCCCCCATAAGGATGTCAATGCGAGATAATGTACTAAATATGTAAGGCAGCAAATACTGTATATGAAGCAACAACTCAAATGGAACTATGTACTAGTGTAAGATAGGAGACCACTTTCAGTTATATTGTGGGATTATGTACTTTATGTTCTTTTTATTACTTTACCTTTACTGTATAATCTGTGAACAGTAAGTAATACAAATGACCAGCTGATCAGTGGTAAATCTATATTGGGATCGGCCCTGGCTAGGCTTTTCCTTTAACCCCTTGGGCTACCCCCTGTGATAGGATCGACCCTGGCTGGGTGATTCTTCTACCCCTCGGGTTACCACACATCAATAAGAAATATACTTTACTTTATCTTTCAATTACCTTTGAGATAATTCTTTTGGTGGTCGTAATATTAGAGCTGTAGGACTGTAGATACAACATATGACATGTAAATAATCACAAAAGACAACACCACAATGAAACGAGTAAGCTACATAAATAATGAAATGCATAGGTGGTAGAACAACACATGAACTTTATTTAGTAGAACGAATTTGTGTATCTTGGTATCCAAGTATGTATGCAGATTCAAAGGTGACTATGTATGGGAGCATATGAACATGTGAATGAGTTGAGACACAGTTAATAGTTGTGTCGGAGTTGGTAAATGCCTTTATGTGCCAAGGAAGGATCTATATTTCATGCCAAATAATACGAAATCAAGTAGCCTTACATACCTCGTTGTACGCCTCGCGATTAACTTGAGATAACCTTTCCTTCCTCCAAATATTTATCTATAACATAGCAGGTAATAAAACTAGCATTAGCAGCCAATAGATATATCTTGGCAGCCCAATCTCATAAAAAACAACATACGGGCAGCAAGAGGGTATTTATAAACCTGAGCGTATTCTTTCAACCTTTACGCCCCTAATCGTATTTTCTAATACACATTCTCATATACATATCATGGGCAGCCTGTTCTAGTTCCATAACAGTCTTACAACAACCCACAAAGCACAACACATAACAATTCTATACAACATTCAAATAGGCGGCATAATGTTACGTCCCTTTGCCCCATTTTGACGTCGACAATCCCAAACCTGTTCCAACTTTAACCAAACTCTCCTCAACATATCTATACATAACAACAGCCTTAAAACAGTATTAAAATAGTACCAAAGAAAGCATGAAGGACATGAGGCAATAGCCTTCCATCCATTAACCCACAAATTCGTACTAAGAACACAATTGTGATATCCTGTAAGGGCTCACTTTTGTGGACTGTAAAAGTGGTGCAGCAACTAACTTACATCACTAACAAACTAAACCTTGTAAACATAAGTTTTACTTCATAATACATCCAACCAAGAAGAGAAAATCCTCTTGAACAACAACAATAGTTCACAACAATCTTTAGGACACATGCTGTCCAAATTTTCAGCACAAACATAACTAGCATATACTTGTTGTTTGTCATGGGATAATTATAAGAAATACATTGATATTTCCACTTAATTTATCCTTCAAGGTTCAGGTTTACTTCAAGAACCCTAGAGGGTTGTTTAGGCTGCCTTGTGAAGTGAAATAAAGAGAGAAAAAGAGTCTTTAGGAAAGCCGAAAATTTGTTCCAAAGTGAAATGAATTAAGGAGCTATTTTTGATCCCTTTTAAAGAGACTCTTTGGCTGACTTTCTTTTGAACCTTTCACCACATACTAGCACATATTAATAACTTTGTGATGCAGCAGCTTGGAGCTTACATTTAGGCCTAAATGGGTCTCAAAGTTGATGGGCCTTGCCTACCCATTTTCCAAATTCCTCTTCACTTAGTTTGGGCCCAATTAGCCAAGTGGATTGTCGTGTACCTGGGCTCTTTTATTATTCATCTTGGGCTTAAAATAAAGTCCATTTATGATGCTAAAACACGGGCTAAAGTTACACGCTTAACACGGATTTTAATCATAATCGGACTTGAACAAATTCGACGTCGGGCCTCGTCTCCGTTTAGCTAGCAAATTTAAGCTAAGCAAGTAGGTGACTCACTTGCTAGATTCTTAAGTCCTACAAGCACCTCAATTCTCTCACTTTGTTTAGGGCCGTGATCTCCTCAATTTGGCACAAAACATGTATACACTCGACCCTCTTAAGCGCTAGACGCATATATCACCCTATAACATGAGATTCAAGCACTTTTAAAAATAGGCGCTAATTTGAAAAGCTATATCATGTTTCATTTGCATAGTACTAGTATTTTAAGAGGTGGGGTGTTACATCCTTCCCCCCTTAGGAACATTCGTCCTTAAATGTTAGCATAATTGAATAGCTTAACCAAGTTCAACGCAATAAATGTTTAAATATACAAACCTATTATGGACCCCAATTCTGGATGTTGGACTTCCTCTTTAGCTTCAAATAATTAAGGGTATTTTGATTTCATCGCGCCATATATTCAAAGCAAATACAACCGCTGCTAGCTCAAGATCATGAGTTGGGTAGTTTTTCTCATATGGTCGTAGTTGTCTAGATGCATAAGCAATTACCCTACCATATTGTATTAGAGCACACCCTAAGCCAACTCCTGAAGCATCACAATACACTGCACACCCCTCGGTGCTTTCTGGAAGTACTAGCACAGGTGCAAAAGTTAGCTTATTTTTTAGCTCCTGGAAGCTCCTTTCATATGCATTATTCCTTTGGAACTTGGTCGCCTTGTGTGTCAACTTTGTTAGAGGTGCAGAAATAGAAGAAAAACCTTCAACAGATCTCATGTAATAACCTGCCAAATCTAGGAAGCTCCGAACTTTCGTGGGTGTTGTTGGTCTTGGCCAATCTTTCACCGCCTCTATCTTTTGCGAATCAACCCTTATTCCCTCATCAGACATAATATGACCCAAGAATTCCACTGATTTTAGCCAAACTTCACATTTAGAAAACTTGACATACAACTATCAATTACGAAGAACTTGTAACACCTGTTGCAAGTGATTTGCATGGTCCTCTTCTGATCTTGAATATACCAAAATGTCATCTATAAACACTATCACAAATACATCCAAAAATGGCTTGAATACCCTATTCATCAGATCCATAAAAACCACTGGTGCATTCGTTAGCCCAAATTACATAACAAGTCTTAGTTATATCTTCCTCCTTCACCCTCACTTTATGATACCCTAATCTCAAATCAATTTTTGAATAGCATTTGGCACCCTGTAACTGATCAAATAAATCATCAATCCTGGGGAGGGGGTATTTATTCTTAATTGTCACCCTATTCAATTGTCGATAGTCGATAGACATTCTTAAGGTTCCATCCTCTTTACATACAAATAACATTGGTGCACCCCAAGGGAACACACAAGGTCTTATAAAACCCTTCTCCAATAAGTCTTTTAACTGCTATTTTAATTCACGCAATTCTGCCCGAGCCATTCTATATGGAGGGATGGAAATATGTTGAGTGCCTAGAAGTAAGTCAATACGAAAATCTACTTCTCGTTCTGGAGGTAAGCCTAGAAGTCCTTCAGGGAACACATCGACAAATTCATTCACTACTGAAAATGATTGAAGAGTTGGTGATTCTGCCTCCATATCCCTCACTCTAACTAAATGACATATATACCCCATATATATCATCTTTCTAGCCTTAAAATAAGATATAAACTTCCCCTTTGGTGCCCCAACATTGCCTTCCCATTCAAGAACGGGCTCATTTGGAAAGTGGAAGTACACTCTCTTAGTTCGGCAATCTACGGTGGCATAGGAAGAGGCTAACCAATCCATACCCATTATAACATTAAATTCCACCATTTCTAACTCATTAAGGTCAGCCAATGTGTCACAGTCACAAACAATTACTACATAGTCATAATAAACCCTTCTAGACATAATAGATTCACCGATTGGTGTGAACACTTCAAATGGTTTGTTCAATAATTTGGGTGTTCTCTTAATCTTCCCAGCAACTAGTGGGGTAATATATGATAGTGTAGAACCAGGATCAATTAATGCATATACATTATGTTAAAAGATGGACAATGTACCTATTGCCATATCAGGTGAAGCTTCCAAAATTTGCCGACTCCCTAGAGCATAAGTGCGATTCTGGACTCCGCTAGTTGTCGCTCTAACACCTCTTCACGACCCATAGGTGCTTGTTGACCCCTACCTAATGGAGGAATTGACGATGATGATGCAATAGCTGACCCAGTAGATTGTGCTATATCACCCATACACCTCCTCAGCCAATCTTTTATCATATGCCCTGGCGCACCACACCAATAACAAGAGTCGGTCCGAAAATGACATATACCTGAATGAATTCTTCCACACTGGTTACAAGGTTGCCTAGGAGTCATTTGATGGCCTGCTAAATATCCTACTGTCCGGGACCCTTGCCCTTCACTTCTTGGACCAAACTGATTTCTCCTAGACCCCTGAAGCTGCGGTGGAGCACTGGCTGCAGAGTATGAGGATGATGGCCTAGGCGGTCTATTAGAAAATCGAGGCCTAAGCTCACCTTGGGGCTATTTAAACTGCCCTATAGACCTGGCCCTATTAGACTTCACCCTTTCTAACTCTTGTGTCCTTCTCCTTTACCTCTGATCCTCCAATTTCTGTGCAAAAGCTTGCATTCTCGCTATATCCATGTCTTTGTTCAAGGAAGAAATGGTACATTCTCTGACCAGATATTATCCAGTCTATCCACATATCAATGAACTCTATCTGCCATAGTAACAACTATATTAGGAGCATACCTGGACAGGGAATTAAAATTGAAGGCTATACTTCCTCCACTCATATTTCCTTGGTGGAGGTTCAAGAACTGATCTGCACGGGCCTCTCAGATCTCTAATGGCAAGTAATGGTCAAGAAATGCGTTTTTGAACTCCTTCCAAGTAGCTGGGGATGCATATATACCCTTAGATTGCTTCTAAGCTTCATACCACAATATAGTCACACCCTTCAACCTATATGTTGCTAACTCAATAGGTTCTGTACTACTCACATCATAACATCTAAAGTGCGCTGAATCTGGTCAATAAAGTCTTGGAGATCTTCATCAGGATCTGATCCAGTGAAGGATGAAGGGTCCAAATTAAGAAAATCACGTATCCTTATGCCAGCTGCCCTATTTGCACCACCTGTACCTATAACCGGACCTTCCTATCTTTGACCTTGGCCAGCCACTATATGGGTCAATAGTTGGATTGCATTTCTCAGATCCTACATGGTAGCATCAATAGGTGGTTCTGGGGGAATTTCACTACTTTCGGGTTCATCAGGAGCTGGAGGAGTTGGAGATGTCTGTGATAGAGACTCCTCTGGAACCTCATTTTATTATCTCACCTGACTGGGTATACCAACCACCACTTCTACTCCCTTCCCTTTACCTTTGTTTGGCCTGGTTTCTAGCATACTTGTTGTACAAAATAATTTAGGAGTTAGACGTAATACACCTATTACACTTGGCTCTATGGCACGATCTAAAGAATGAAAAGAAAGTAACAACTCCTAAATGCCACGTTGCCTCCTGCTTATAAATGTGGTGCACAACAATCGATAAATAAGATTCTATATAGAAACATCTTTGTAGACTCCCTAGGACGACCCGCTCTGATACCACTTCTATCACGCCCAAAGTCCCATTAGGGCGGACTGGCACCCGTTGCCGATGAGGCTCGGGAGAACCAACCTGTATCCACGCGCTTTCTATACATATTATAAGGGATTTATACATTTGACATGCCTTTACTTATCTATGACATAGTGGGTGATAAAACTACTATTAGCAGCCAATATATACATCTTGGCAACCCAATCTCATAAAAAAAACAACATACGGGCAGCAACCAGGTATTTATAAACCCGAGCGTATTCTTTCAACCTTTTTGCCCCTAATCATATTTTCTAATACACATTGTCATATACATATCATGTGCAGCCTATTCTAGTTCTATAACAGTCTTACAACAACCCACAAAGAACAACATATAACAATTCTATGCGACATACAAATAGGCAGCATAACGTTACATCCCTTTGCACCATTTTGACGTCGATAATCCCAAACCTGTTCCAACTTTAACTAAACTGTCCTCGAAACATGTATTCATAAAATAGCCTTAAAATAGTCTTAGAACAGTACCAAAGCAGTCATGAAGGACATGAGGTAATATCCTTCCATCCATCATCCCACAAGTTCGTACTAAGAACATAATTACGATATCCTATAAGGACTCACTTTTGTGGACTGTAAAAGTGGTGCAACAGCTAAGTTACATCACTAACAAACTAAAACTTGTTAAAAACATAAGTCTTACTTCATAATTCAGCCAACTAAGAAGAGAAAATCCTCTTGAACAACAACAAAAGTTCACAACAATCTTTAGGACACATGCTGTCCAAAATTTCAGCACAAACAAAACTAGCATATACTTGTTGTTTGTCATGGGATAAGTATAAAAAATACGTGGATATTTTCGTCTACTTTATCCTTCAAGGTTCAGGTTTCCTTCAAGGACCCTAGAGGGTTGTGTAGGCTACCTTGTGAAGTGAAATAAAGAGAGAAAAAGTGTCTTTAGAAAAGCTGAAAATTTATTCCAAAGTGAAATGAATTAAGGAGCTGTTTTTGAGCCATTTTAAAGAGTCTCTTTAGCCGACTTTCTTTTGAAATTTTCACCACACATTAATACATATTAATAACCTTGTCATGCAGAAGCTTGGCCCTTATACTTGGTCCTAAATAGGTCTCAAAGTTGATGGGCCTTGTCTGCCCATTTTCGAAATTCCTCTTCACTTAGTATTGGGCCCAATTAGCCAAGTGGGTTGTGGTTTACTTGGAACCTTTCATTATTCATCTTGGGCTAAAAATAAATTCCATTTATGATGATAAATAGGACTAAAGTTACATCCTTAACACGGACTTTATTCATAATTGGACTTGGACAAATTCGACATTGGGCTTTGTCTCCGTTTAGCTAGCAAATTTAAGCTAAGCAAGTAGGTGACTCACCTGCTAGCTTCTTCAGTCCTACAAGCACGTCAATTCTCTCACTTTGTTTAGGGCCATGATCTCCTCAATTTGACACAAAACATGTATACACTCGACCCTCTTAAGCGTTAGACGCATATATTGCATTATAACATGACATTCAAGCACTTATAAAAATTGATGCTAATTTGAAAAGCCATATCTTGTTTCATTTGCATAGTACTAGTATTGTAAGAGGTGGGATGTTACAAAAACACTCAATTTTATGGACAACTTGGGAAATATGTTCCCCATGGTTCATCAACTCGATTATCCTAGACAACATAACTTCACTTGGAAATTCGCATGAAGGACGGTAACTTAGGTTCTTACAGCCTCTTATGAAGGTGAAGGTCAAATTTCACCATGGCGCTTGCTTGGCAACCATGGTGTGCCAGCTAACCATTACCTATTGTCCTATTCAACCTCCTCTTAGTCAAGTTTGGTTGATTAAACGAGAACACATCAATCAATCCTGTCATCTACTTCCCTTTTCGTATTTGTCACTACCATTGTTGGGATCATGATAGTATGCACATTTTTGTGTTGTCCACCACCAAACAACAATCATAAGGAAGAGAAATAGGCAATGCATACAAAACCCCAATCATAGAAATGCAATAAACCTAGGTCATCTCAAGTCAACTACTCATGGTTTCCATAACCCCAAGTTATGGGTGCTTTGCTACTCATGGCTAAGGCAAAACTAACAAAAATGCAAGTAAAAGACAGTTAAGAATTTTACCCAAAACAATGAAGAGTCAATACACCACAAGTTGCAAACCACAAGCTTGATGGATTGACAATGAGTACAAAGCAAGACTTGCAATCCCCAAAAATTATTTTTTCAAGAGAAAATAAAAATCTATTCTAGAACCCTAGAATATTCTTTAGAGAATATTCAAAGGTGAAGTTGAATGTTTACAATCTAGAATCTCTAACCCTAACTTAAACTATTTATAGTAGTTACACATTTAGACCTAAAACTTACCTAGGAAAGACAGCGTGCAGCTAGTACGTCTTGTAGGTCCGACTCGTAGGGTGACCTATGAGTCGTAATTGGGGTCTCGTATCAGGTATTTCACATCTTGTACTCAACTAGTTCAACCCACTTGTACGAGTCATTGCTTGGGCTATGATCATATGCTCCTTTTGTAGTCTAGGTCTCCAGTTTTTGGTCAAAAGTTTTGGCTCTTTGTTTCTTGCTACGATTCCACCTATATAAGTCATATTGAGACCCATGACTCATAGGATGGCCTCGTAGAGCTGACCTCAAATTAGCAGATTTTTGCTTTTTGCTCTTTGTTTCTTGCTACGAGATCACTATATGACTCATAGCTTGGGCTACGACTCGTAGGTGAGCTCGTATGTCCTGTGCTTCAGCAAAATTTATAATTTTTCTCTAAAATCATGCCAACCTACCTTTTCTATAATAGCAACACAAAAACACATAAAACGCATAAAAAATAGCATTAAGGACTCACAAAATTTCTTGTTTTAGGCATCAAATATGTTGTATTTTGACAGCACATCGTAGGACCATGCTACCAGATTGGGCAGGGGGGTATGTATCCCAATAACCATATTGAGGAATTTGTACCTCAATTGCCTTGCTCAGGAGATAATAGGCCCCTGCTACAAGATTAGGGGGTATGTACCCCAATGACCACACTGAGAGGTTGGTATCTCAATAACCATATTGAGGGGTTTTTACCACATTCACCTCTCCAAGGGGGTGGTAGGCCTTGGATATCCTATGTTGATGCTCTGTCCTTACACATGTATTATGTCTTATGTAAGCATGATTTACTCTAAACGTCATCCATGCATGCCATATTGCTATATGCTTATTCATTGTCTAACTTTATGTATTTCGATTATGTTGCCTATATCATGTTGCATTGCATCCTACATACTTAGGACATTCCAACACACTAACACATACTCTATGCTTATATGATGTTACCATGTAGGAACTAGAGCCCCACTTGATCCTCCTCCACCTCCAAGTGGCTAGTGCGCTATCTCTCAAAGAAAGTTGGTCAGTCCTCAACTTCGAGGACATACTTTTCTTTATTTATGCTATGTATAGGCTCTTTTTTCTTTATTGTATGCTTGACTTGAGGGTAAGTCCGATTATTTGTCATGGCCCCCACTAAGTTCTATGTTAGAGGTGTTGTTGGACATGTTGTATAATGATGCTATGACCCTTGACTCTCTTGACCCTTTTGATACCTTATGATATGAAAGATGTCCCTTAGCCCCGTTTATCCCTATTTACTATTTCTTATTGCTACTTTATTTCTTCCGCAACCAAGGATATGTAATGATATGTTAAGAGGCTTGGTTGGGGTTCCTTCAGGTACCTCATGCGTGTCACGTCTAGTCCCTAGCCTTGGGTGGTGACATCTGGTATGTAGGCAGGAAGTAAAATCATAGAAAACTATAGTAAATAGGGATTTTAGAAATACCACCCATAAGAAAAACTCAAATTACCTTCATGTCTAACACTCAGCCTCATAGTGATCAAATATGCATGGTATGCTCGAGTAATCGCATGTCGTGCATACATATATAGATACAAATGCATGAAATACCAACCAAATTCTAGCAATGGTGGTCTTTTCTAGTAGCGAACTGAAATCATAATTGCCAAGTTGTGGCCATCTGTACCATACACACACACACACACACACACACACACACACACACACACACACACACACACACAT
Organism: Solanum clarkiae; assembly: GCA_011800125.2. Taxonomy (NCBI): domain Eukaryota; kingdom Viridiplantae; phylum Streptophyta; class Magnoliopsida; order Solanales; family Solanaceae; genus Solanum; species Solanum clarkiae. The sequence continues at coordinate 18,421 of JAABOM020020836.1, forward strand.
ATATATA
>JAABOM020020847.1:0-18427 GCA_011800125.2 Solanum clarkiae
AAGTTAGAACCCGTAAGTCCTTAATTGGTTCAATTTGGTAATGTTTGGGACCAAATGTAAATTTTCTTCTAAGTGTATTCCTTAAGATTTAAGTTATTAGTGGGGTCATGTGTCTGGCTCTTTTTGATTGATTCAAGAGGATGAGTTGTTGCCTATATATATGTATGCATATCTTGTACAAGAAGAGGTCCAACACTTAAAAAAATAAGAGAGCAACTAAGAGAACAAAGCAACCCTCTCGGGTTGCTACAGTGCTCAAAAACAAAATTACTTTTTTTTGAGTTTTTGATTATTTGACACTTTAAACTTGGTATATTGGATCCCCTAAGTAGCGTGGAGGTGTTATTTGGTCAAAGAAACGCTTGGTTTGACGGCTAGGAAGATTTGGGTCTAGTAAGGATCTTGAAAGGTATGTTAATTTCTAGCTTCATTTATATAATTTAAAGATTATGGGAGTGTTAGGGAAGGGTTAAATTGAAGGTAAAATATGAAAAGAGGGTTGGTTGTTAGTTGAATTGTGAATTTCGAATTTGGGGTTTGAATTGGTGACAAGCTTGCATATGAAAATATATTGATTTACAGTTATGTGTTTGTGTTTATTTGTCATGAGAATAGTCCTTGTGGGGTTAAAGAAGTATTTGGAAACTATGTGAATGTATACATGAGGGTTAGCTTGAATTGGAGCCCTAGATTAATCCCATCCTCAACTTTTGAGTGTCTAGAATCCATAAATATTGTTCCTTTGACCGAAAGCTAAAATGGTTGGAGAACTATGGGTTCGATTGTTCCGAAATTACTAACGTGTACAACTTTCGATAAAAATTCTAAATCACTTTAAAAAATTGTTTTGAAGCCTATTCTAGTAATGTGCATGATGGAAGCTAAGTAAGTTCCTTTGAAATCACCTTTATGCTTAAATCTGAGCAACTTCGACAATGTTCATAAACGAATAACTTCCTGATTTCAAAAAACGAATATTATGCATATTACTAAGCTTATGGAGCTAGTTTTTATGCATGTGATTCTCACGACTCTATTCGTGCCATTATGGTCTCCTTCCCCGATTCTCGGGCTGGTTATTATCGTGCCTATGTATAACTATATGTATATGTGTATATATATTTCGAAGTAGGTTGGATACGGCGGATCGGTTTGCCCATGAGCCGGCTTTGCTTAGTTTGGAGACATAGGGAGCTGGGCTTGGGATATGTTGGCATCATGACATGTGGGTGCTTGGCCTCTTCACCTTGGCTCACTTATATAACGGGCATGATGACCTTTAAAATTATGATACGTGAGTGCTTGGACCCTTCGCCTCGGTTCACCTATCCTATGACGTGAGTGCGTGGCACCGTTGCCTCGGCTCACCTATACTATAGTTGGGACTTGTGTTGGAGATTTCGGGGATTTGAAACTTCTGGTGTTATGCTGTGGTATGGCGCGAGTTTGGAGGTCACCATAATTCTTGGCCGATATGCATTATTCTGATATTTTAATTAAAGAATTATTTTGATGTTTGCATACAGGTTTGACTCATGTATTTTTATTCGGATTGTTACTCTCACTTATATTTCGTACTTTCCGCTTTAAATATTAGGTACATATTTCGTACTGAACCCCTTCCTTCGGGGGGGGCTGTCTTCATGCCCGCAGGTACCGATGTACAGGTTAGAGAGCCATCTTCTTAGGATCTCTGTCCACCTTTGAAGTTCTCCCTTTGCCTCAGGAGCAGACTTTTGGTATATACATGTACCCTTATTTTCTATATCTTGCATTTACGTGTATTCGAGGGTATGACGGAGCCCTGTCCCGTCCTATGCTTTAGTTCGTGTGTATAGAGGTCTGTGGATACATGTGGGTGTGGGATATTACATGTGAGATGATTACGTATGTATGGTACTTTTATTGGGCGGTTCTACTGCAGCGGTGACCTTGTCAGCCCGCATATATATATATGTGTGTGTATGTGTGTATGTGTGTGTGTGTGTGTGTGTGTGTTTGTGTGTGTGTGTATAGATGTTTGTAGTATGCTGGGATTGCTATTTGTAGGTTTGGGTAGTCAGTAAAACAGAGGAAACTCTGCCGAAATTTCTATAAATTCCTTATCTAATATAATTGGAAATCTAGTTTGGTGTTGTTTGGGTGGCCAATCGGCACTAATCACGACCCCTGGGTTGGGTCGTGACAATTAAGCTTGAGCAGGATATGCATACGAATAAGGATATGGATAGAGAAGAGAATCCACCACAAAGGGGTAACAAGCCATAGTTCAGGGACTTCAATGAAAATGCTTATGGATGGAATCAATATCGATTGAACCCTGTAGCTATGGATGTTATCAGTGCTATAGTACTGCCTCCTTTACCAGCAGATACTAAGTTCACGGTATCAAGTGGATTTCTCCAAATGCTCAAAAATCGCAGTCTATTTACAAGGCTATCTTCAAAGGATCCCCACCATCATCTTCAGAATGTGGTGTTTGTGTGCAAAATGTCATGGGGACACAAAACCTTTTTCTTGATACTGTTAGGTTAAGAGTGTTTCCACTGTCATTTACTGGGAATGTAGCTGTATGATTGTCTAAGCTTCCTTTGGGCACTATTACACGTTGGGCCGAACTTCAGAGAGTATTCCTTGAAAGGTACTTCTGAAGATCCAAGAAGGTTAAGCTCAAGGACCAAATCAACAACTTTGAGCAATTTCCAGGTGATTCTATTAGAACAACATATGAGTGGTTTACTAAATGCTTGAGGATGGTCCCTGATCACAAGATTTTTGATGATGCCTTGGTCGAGATTTTCTATCGAGCACTTGATGAGAATAGTCAAGCTTGCGCTGATACCATCATGGAAGACATGTTCCTAGACCAACCTTTCGCATTGACAGCCGCAAGGATGGAGCAAGTGATAAAAAAAATAGAGCATGGGGGAAATGAGAGTGAGGTGTGATGAAATCATATTGTGCGGTTAATAGAAATAATGAGCAAGCAAAGTTAAACGAAGAGATCATGGAACAACTTGCTTACCTTCACACAAGTATGGACTTGGTATTAAAGCAAAAGCAAGCAAGTGTCCATGCAGTCACTCACCAACCTCTAAAGCTTCCTACCTATAATGATCCATTCTTTGATGAGGATGCATGTTTTGTAAGAAACGAAGTGGCCGATTTCCGAAACAAGCCCCAAGGGTCCAATCCAAACTATTGGAGGCAAGGTTCCGGGAATCAAGGTTGGAACTTCACCCATAATGGGATGTATAGAGATGGGCAAGGTGGATACTATGAGAGAGAGAGTATGCCATATGCAGAATAGGGGATAAAATAGGACTACAAGAATGGTCCTTATGTGCCACTAAACAATCGTGATGCTGGATCAAGAAACTCAAGTATCGAAGATATGTTCAAAAAATTGTTGAAGCGAGCAAACCATCAAGATGAGAATTTAAGAGGAATGAAAGAAGATATCTCAAGTATTAATCAAAAGATAGAGTCTCACTCGATGGCAATAAAGCAACTTGAGCAACAATTTGGACAAGTTTCTTCATAAATGAATCAGTGCCAAAAGGGCACCCTACCAAGCAATACGGTTCAAAACCCAAAGAATGAAGGGAATTTCATGGTGATGATGAATAGGAGTGGCAAGGGCACCATAGATCCCCTTATGCTGGTAATTGTGGATGAAGTTGATGAGAAAGGCCTTGGTGGTGAAGTATTAGTTGAGAGAGAAGATCTGAAAGGTGTTGGGATGCAACAAGAAGAGATGAGGGAGCATGACAAAGCGACATCCATCCTAAAACCTCCTCCTCCTTTCCCTCAAAGGCTCAAGAAGAAGGAAGAGGACGGAAAGTTCAAACACTTTCTCTCGAAGTTGAAGCAACTCTCCATCAACATTCCTCTCCTAGAATCTTTTGAGAAAATAAGCGGGTATGCTAAATATAAGAAGGACTTAGTCACCAAGAAATGCACTTTGAGCGAAGAGTTCTTAGAAGAACTCCAACAATGTAGTGTAATTATGACTAAATGCCTTGCTCAAAAGTTAGAGAATCTCAGTGCATTCACCATTCCTTATACCATTGGTAATGTTGAGTTTGCAACTTAGGAGCTAGCATCAATTTAATGCCTCTTGCTATATTCAAAAAGCTTGGCCTTGGTACGCCTACCCCGATAAGAATGAGGTTGCTTCTATCAGATCGAACCATTAAAAAGCCAGAGGGAATCCTTTTGGATGTGCTTGTTAAAGTGGATAAATTCATTTTCCTGGCGGATTTTATGATCCTTGATTGTGAAGTTGATTTTGAGGTGCCCATCATTTTTGGGAGACCATTTCTGGCCATTAGGAGAGCCCTAATGAATATGGATTCAGGTCAACAGCGATTCAGGGTTAATGATACAGAAGTTCTGTTCAATATTCGCCAATCCATGAAATACCCAGATTTGTGCAACAGTGAGGTGTGGAGCCTGGATGATAGTTGATGAAGAAAGATGACAAAGTCGTGCCACAATGTTAAACAAGGAGCTTCTTGGGAGGCAACCCAAGCATTTATATAATTGTTTGTTTGTTTGAAACTTAATGTGCTAGAGTAGTTTGTTTTAAATGGAAAGACATTGATGCAGTTGTAATATCTTGGAATTATTGTGTTTTGAGACTTGGTTTGCTGCTAAAAATTGAAGAACTGAAGATCTGAAAAATGACACTGGGAGCAGCCTCTACGTTTTGGCCTATGAGTCATAGTCCTCACTATGACTCATAGTCATGCATCATAGAGGGAATAAATCAATGAGTATCAGAAGTTTCCACATACACTACGAGCCAACCTTGTGACTCGTAGGACACACTACGAGTCGTAAGTGGGGTTCGTAGTGCCCAGGTAGGATTCCTAAATTTTTATAACTATTGGGGATGATATTAGACCATAATTATGAGTCGTAGGATGGCCTATGACTTATAGTCAGGGTCTTGTAGCCCCGATTTGTAGAATTTTGAAGGCCGACCCGATTTTCTTTATAAGGGGGTCAAAATAACATTTGACCCCCAAATTCATTTTCAAACCCTAAGAGGCGATGGAAAAACCTTCCCCCATCATCCACGTTATTTTTACGATCAAAATCTTGGCTAACCACATCATTTTTCTGTGAAAATTTTGGAAAGATTATTGTTCTTTAGGGTTTGGGTGTGGGTTTGACTTTCCTTTGCTTTGGTTCACTTCTCTAATAGATTGGTAAGCTCTTTGGATATATTTCACAATCTTTGGTTATAAGTTTGTTCTTTATATATATATGTTTGGTTGGATCATGTTTAATCATACCATTCAATAATATTTCAGCTAGACTTGTAATATAGGGTTTTTAAGCTTTAAAGAGTTGAGGTGTGAATCGATCCTTGTTAAAATTCTTGAGTGGCTGATCATGAATGTGAAGTTTGTGATCCATGTTATGTGATGTGTGATTGTTTCCCTCTCATGGTCTAAATGGTTGTCGGAGTTGAAATTTAGAAAGTGTAGGTGTGATGCCTATGATTTAGCATCTGGGATTTGATTGAATTGTTGTGTACAAAAATTGCATCCTTTAGAGTGTCTTATGGTTGTCAAGTGTTTGTTTGCAAAGTATATTGTTTTCAGTGTGGTTAACGTAATGCCGAATTAGTTTCAACTCTTGGGGATGATGGTCATTTTGAATGTCTGATATTGCTACGGAATTGATTATGTGCTATGTGTCTTTGTATTGCTCTTATGTGCCAAATTTGAGTTGAAATGTGTGGTTGATTTGTGCTTTGTGTGGGAAAACGTTAGGCATTATAGGTGACTTCCATGCTCAGCTATGAGGCACTCCTATGACTCGTAAGATCTTATATGAGTCATAGTAGCTCCTCGTAGCAAGCATCAATCACCTGTTATTCCTTTATGTTTCTCATACGAGACCTACATATGACTCATGGTGCTTGCTAAGATTCGTAGTGAGGGTCTCATAAGTTTTTCTACGTTTTGAAAATGTTTCTGGAAATAGGTACGAGACCAAGAATACGACTTATAGGTCACCCTACGAGTCGTAACTATGTCTTATATCTGTGATTAGAAAGTATTTTTGAAGGCACACTAGTTTTACGAGGCCAGTATAAAACTTGTAGGTCACCCTATGAGTTGTAACAACACTCATATAAGCAAATTTGTAGTTGCATCAGTACTTGCTCTAATTTTAGTTAGTTTTTATCCATTGTTTTTTGTTATGTGTTTAATTACCTAAATCATCTTGATGCTTACATGGTTCATTGGTTGGTTTGCAGATACCATTCCTCCAAAGGACAAGCAGGCTATCCACACATTCAGGTGAAGATTAGTGGATGATTCTTCTAAGACCGAGAGATCCGAGGGCTTGGTAGAGGTGCATAAGGTCAGAACAGAGCCTATGGCAAATGTGCCTCAAACCCGGGTACGTTCAGGTCGGGAGCCTATGGAAGTGAGCAGTACCTCCCAGTCTGAAGAGGAGGTATAAGAGGTCATGAAAAATGGTTTGGATAGTAGCTAACCACAGATGACCTCTACACATTCTAGCTTCGAGTCAGAGAGCACCTCTCAGCCTCAGTAGGATGAAGCCCAATATCAGACCCCAAACGACCCTAGATAGTGTGTTGCGGGCATGAAGAAAATATATATGTAACATGAAACATCTTAAAATACTAGTACTACACAAATGAAACATGATATGGTTTGGTCAAATTAGCTCCCATTTTTTTAAAAGTTCTTGAATCTCAAATTAGAGGGCGATATATATGTCTAACGCTGAAGAGGGTCGAGTGTAAATAAGTTTTTGTCAAATTCAAGAGATCATGACCCTAAACAAAGTGAGAGAATTGAGGTTCTTGTAGGACTTAAGAAGCTAGGAGGTGAGCCACCTACTTGCTTAGCTTAAATTGCTAGATAAACGGAGATAAGGACCTACGTCGAATTTGTCCAAGTCCGATTATGAATAAAGTTTGTGTTAAGGGTGTAACTTTAGCCCATGTTTTAGCATCATAAAGACACTATATTTTCAGTCTAATAAGGATATTAAAAGGGCCCAAATACATCACAACCCATTTGACTAATTGGGCCCAAACTAAATGAAGAGGAATTAGGAAAAATCGGCAGCCAAGGCCGATCAACTTTGAGACCCATTTAGGCCCAAGTGTGAGGTCCAAGTTGCTGCATCACCAACTTATTAACATGTACTAATATGTGGTCAAAATTGAAAGAGAACGTTGGCCAAGAGACCCTTTAAAAGGGCTAAAAAACTGCCCCTTAAGTCATTTCACTTGAAACAATTTTTCAGCTTTCCTAACGAGTCTTGTTTTCTCTTTACTTCACTTCACAAGGTCGCCAATACAACCATCTAGGGTTCTTGGAGGAAACCTGAATCACGAAGGCTAAGTTAAGTGGAAATATCCATGTATTTGTTATACTTATTCCATGACAAACAAGAAATATATGCTAGTTATGCTTGCTGAAAATTTGGACAGCATGTGTCCTAATGATTATTGTGAACTTTTTTTGTTATTCAAGAGGATTTTCTCTTATTGGTTGGCTGAATTATGAATTAAGACTTATGTTATTAACAAGGTATAGCTTTTTAGTGATGTAACTAAGCTTCTGCACCATTTTTACAGTCCGCGTAAGTGACTTCTTGTGTGATATCATAGTTGTGCTCGTAATAGGAACTTGTGGGCTGATTGATTGAGGAGTGGTCTCACGCCCTCTACCTATTTTGAGGACTAATTTTGAACTATTATAGGACTATTTTACGTGTATACATGGTAGGTACTGCTTGTTTAGAGTTGGAACAAGTTTGAAATTGTCGACGTTAAAATGTAGTGAAGCGATATAACGTGATGCCACCCATTTATATGTTGTGTAGAATTGTTATGTGTTGTGCCTTGTGGGCTGTTGTAGGGATGTTATGGAAATAAAATAGGATGCACATGATATGTATATGAGAATGTGTACTAGAAAATATGATTAGGGGTGGAAAGGCTAAAAGAATACGCTCGGGTTTATAATTATATGCTTGTTGCATGTATGTTGTTTTTTCTATGAGATTGGGCTGCCAAGATATATCTATTGGCTGCTAATGCTAGTTTTATCACCTACTATCTTGTAGATAAATATCTGGAGGAAGGGAAGGTTATCTCGAAGTAATAGACAGGTTGTACAGCAAGGTATGTAAGGATACTTGATTTCGTATTATTTGGCATGAAACATCGATCCCTCCTTGGCAGATAAAGGAACTTACCAACTCTGACACAATTATTAACCATGACTCAACACTTTCACATGTTTGTATGCTCCCAGTACATAGTCACCGTCAAATTTGCATGCATACTTAGATACCAAGATACATGAGTTCGTTCTATTGAATAAAGTTCATGTGTTGTTCTACCTCCTATGCATTTCATTATTTGTGTAACCTACTCCTTTCACTGTGGTGTTGTCTTTTGTGACTATTTACAAGTCATATGTTATATGTATAGTCCTAATATAGCTATCAATAGTATAAAGTGTATTTTTTTCCAATATTACAACCACCAAAAGAATCATCTCAAAAATAATTGAAAGATAAAGTAAAATATATTGCTTGTTGATGGGTGTTAACCCGAGGGGTGGAAGAATCACCTAGCCAGGGTCGATCCTATCACAGGGGGTAGCCCTAGGGGTTAAAGGAAAAGCCTAGCCAGGGCTAATCCCGATATAGATTTACCACTGGTCAGCTGGTCATTTATATTACGTGTTTTGCACAGACTATACAGTAAAGGTAAAGTAATAAAAAGAACATAAAGTACCTGATCCCACAATATAACTAAAGGTGGTCTCTTATACTACACCAGTGCAAAATCTCATTTGAGTTGTTACTTCATATAAAGTATTTCCTACCTTACATATTCAGTACATTATCTCGTACTGACGTCCCTTATGGGGAACCTGCATTTCATGCTGCAGGTACAGGTGTTAATAGATCTCCCCAGTAGGAGTACAGGATATCCAGGTGCTGGTACCAAGCTCCAGGTTGCTTTGGAGCTTTGTGCATCTAGAGATTATATTTTTATATTATATAATTAGTCAAGACGGGGCCTGTCCCGACCCTTGTCAGACACTTTTCTTTATCTAGAGGATTTGCAGAATATATAAATTAGAGTGTGGTCATGTCTCACACTTTAAACACCGTGGCACCAACGGCCTAGCCATATGTATCTCCTTTTGGCTTATTATTACTTTTTACTTTCTTAAAGGCATGTTGAACGTTGGAATCCCTTATAATATGTACAGAAAGTGCATAGATATAGGTTGATTCTCTCGGGCCTTATCGGCAATGGGTCCTAGTTCGCCTTAATGGGATTTTGGGTGTGACAATATGACCAGGAGCTGGAGAATAAAGGGCAGGGAAAGTTGGTTTGCCAATTTCATGAGGAGTCTAGATTGAACACCGTCGGGACTAGACAGAGTACCCGCATTGGATGTTGGGTTAGATAATCACGAACTACAATGGACTACGCAGTAGTTGTGCAAATATCCCCCTTTTATAGTCCATGAGTTCCATGCAGCATATCTTACTACACTCTGCTAGGGGCTGCCAAAGAATAAGAAGCCAATTGAGCAGCCTAGGCTATGGGTAGTGACAGTTCGGGGGAGAAAGGTTGATATCACGGAGGAGACGATCCATTGAGTGCAGTTTGGGCCCACTTATAGAGTACCCCAGTCGACTGCAGAGTATGATATCCGTATTGATAAACTGAGGAGAACGATGATTGGGAAGGATGTCGGGGTCAGGACGGAGCTTCTCCAATGGATTGCCAGCCAGATTTGTGAGGTGGGTGTCGAGCTGACGTGTGTCACAAACCATGTCGATCCTATAGTCAAAGCCCACCTCTCCTTCTGGGCCAGGTTTTAGTGGTCCATTATCTGTTGGCGCATCAGGACAACCTTCATAGATAATGTGATCACCCTCAAGAGAGCCATATTATTGCCCAGCATTCTAGCTGGTTATTCTATCGACTAGACCTGGATTATATCAGAGAAAATCCACGATGCTGAAGCTCGGACAAACACCTCACTGCAATTTCCAGCTCTGATCCATCCATTATGTAGTGCAAAAGGTGCTCCTATTGACCCCCATCGGGACCCACATGTTGAGGCCACACGCACTATGGATCCCAGCCTGATAAAGACTAACGGGAAGCCAGTGACTTTACCATGAGCAGCTCATCTGGCTATCCCATAGCCATTTCTGGTCGAGACTCATGTTCGAGGTTCACCTCCAGCTCCTACAGGCACTACTCTGGCTGTTATAAAGCTTGCGCCAGTGGTGGAGATTGAGTCTACACCATCCTCCAGCACTCCAGCACCAGCAGGAACTAGTGTATAGGTTGACCCTCTTTTCTCTGCTATTTCTTTTTAGGCTTTATTGTACAGGGTGGCTATAACAGAGGGAAGGCTTCGAAGTTATCAGCACGGGTCCAGTCTTTGATTGATTAGACCGCTAGGGACTCCGAGAAGAAGATGAGGATATTTGTTCGAGATTTAGTTGATGAGAGAGTTCAATGGTGGATGCCTAAGCTAATGCATTTGAGACTAGAGACCATAAGAGGCTCGAGGGATCCAGACCTGCTGATGTGAGTGCGATGAATGAGGAGTTGGCCAAGTTCAAGTTTGACTTACTACATATGTTGGCAGCCCCCATTCCAGCCCCAAAGGTAATACCAGTAGCTGTTGAGGTATTTCATTGGCTCATTGACCTCCCGGACACTTGTGGGAAGAGGCCACTTGACCATGCTAATATAGCATCGACCCCGAAGAGGCCGATACCTGAAGAGGAGGAGCCCATATCAAAGGAGGTGATGCAAGAGTTACTTCTGCTAGCGGCTATCTTGAGAGACCGAGCACAACACACCCCACAGGGAGAGGCCACCTCAGGAGTAGCTACAGCCTAGGCAGCTGAGAAGGAGAGGTAGACCCAGGAACCTGCAGACCAGCCCGAGACTAGTGCATGAGCATCATGATGCAGACCCCAACTCTTACTTTTCTTTATGGATACTCTGTTCTGTTGTTAGACAATATTGTTTTTATTCTGGTTTTTATGGATGTTCTTGTTGGATAATGTTTTTATTTTGATTTTAGACATGTGTTTTGTTAACTGTTGGTTTTAATGTGTATATATCTATGTTGTGTTTTCATATGTTTGTCTTTTCTTAGTGTTTCTGCTTTGAGGATGAAGTATCCTCTTTTAGTGGGGTGGTGAATTTATAGATTATGGTGAAGTCTGAGTAGCCTCAAGTCCATAACTTTCCCTATTTTTGATCTCAAGGTTTTCTTGTTGTGCTTCTTTTTCCTTGTGAATGTTTATTTTCCTATTGAATCGGTGTGTTTAGGTAGTGTAGATAATGGGTTTATTCACAGTAGTGTTATCTATTGGCATATACATAATTTTTAGAGTTGTTTTCAATGTTTTGATAAAAAATTGGGTAACCTCAAAATTTTTGAGGTTATGATTATTGAGGCAGTCACACATTTTTGAGTATTTGGCAATGTTTGTTCTGATATTGTGAAGGTAAGCTGAGACTCAAAGCATGACCTGTGAGTCTATACTTGATTGTGGATGCAATTTCCATGTGTGTTGTGAGCTTATTTTGCAGCATTTATGTATCTTGTATGGAACCAGAACTTGCCTTGTTACTCTAAAGTTGGTTTGGTGATGTGGTGGATATGGAAAGGATATTAGGCCTTTGTTCTTTGAGTGAAACCACCTTTAGCCTAAAATAACCCACCAATTGAGTGAGTGAATCCAGTTTTTTTTAGCTTATCATGTACTCATTCTTTCTTGATACCTTGCTAGCTTAACCTTGTTTGATGAAAATACCTTGATATTGGCCCTGGTCTATCCTTGAACATATGAACCTTGATTGAGGCCTAAGGCCTAAGTTGAGGGTAGCTATATTTGGTGGCCCTGATTTGAGGCATATATATTGTGTACTTCACCTGAGGCTAAAAGCCTAAGTTGAGGGTGGCCCCTATTGTGGTAAAGTAATAATAATTAGGTGGCTAGTTGGGAAATCAAGAAAGAAATGAAAAAGCATGAACCAAGTGAATAAAAAGAAGAAAAAGTGCCTTAGATTGAGAAAAAGTAGCAAAAATGATTTTGAAATTAAGGCACAACTTAAAAAGAGAAAGAAAGCACTCGAGAAAAGTTCAAAACAAGAGAATAAGGGCGGATTAATGAAAAAAGGGTTGGATTATGAAAGCAAAAAGTGTTGGTGAACATAATTCAAGGGTAGGTTTTAGTCGCTGCTTGCCCAAAATGCCGCGCCAAAGCACCTTAAGTCTATGTTACAAGCATGTAAGTCCTAAAGTGATCCAACTCTACTCTATCACCAACCCAGAAGATTAGTATAGAGGAAATCCTATGGAGTTAGTCAACATGCATTGAATCTCAATTGTGAGAGTGAGAATGCTTCTTTAGTCCCTGAATTCTAAATGCTTTTGAGTGAGTAGGAGGGACTTCTTTCCAGTAAGGGCATTTGCACTACTTGAGTGGCATATGACTATATTAGTGGTTATGTACGGGTTGATGCTCATTAGCTTGTCATAGTTGGATTGTCAGTTCTCTCATGATGTTCTTGCTTGCTCAATAACTTTACAATCCTATTTTTGAAAGCAGTAATTGGGTACTTGAATCAAAGGAGCTGTTGTATATGCCACTAATATAGTTTCTATGTATTTCTCCTTGTCTACATAGATTGAGTCGTCGCATGAGGACAAAGAATAATTCTAAGTTCAGGGTGCTGATGTGCTGTCAAAATATAGCACATTTGATGCCTAAAACAAGGGATTTTTGTGAGTTCTTAAAGTGACTTTTTAGTATTTTGATCTATTTTTGTGTTAATCTTGCAGAAAAGTTAGGTTGACATGATTTTGAAGAAACGTTACAGATTTTGCTGAAGTATAGGCATTACGAGCTAACTTATGAGTCGTAGCTCAAGCTACGAGTCGTAGGGTGGTGTCATAGCAAGAATTAGAGAGCCAAAATGCTGGACCAAAAAACTAAAGACCAAGAATACGAGATAAACATACGAGTCATAGCCCAAGCAACCACTCGTACCTATGGGTTGTACTATTTCAGTCCACGATGCCAAGAACCTAATACGAGACCCCAACTATGACTCATAGGTCATCCTATGAGTCATAACTTAGACACTTATCAGCTGCCAACCATCTTCTCTACTTAATTCTTAGGGCTGTTTTGTTAATACTACATATAGTTAAAGTTAGGCTTTCTTAGGGAGTTCAACCAGTAGACATTTTACAATTGCATTTTGAAGCTTTTCTTAGGTTTTTAGGTTAGATTATTATTCTATCTATGAGAACCCATTTTGGGAATTGCAAATCTTGCCTTGTACTCATTGTTGATCATCAAGCTTATGAGTTTACAATTTGTGGTGCCTATCTCCTTCATTGTTATTGGTGAAACTCTTAACTATGTCTATTATTTTGCATTCTTGTATGTTTTGCTTTAGCCATGAGTAGCCAAGCACCCACAACTTGGGGTTGTGGGAACCATGGGTAGTTGACTTTAAATAACCTAGTTTTCTTGTATTTCTATGATTGGGGTTTTGCATGTATTATCTATTTCCCTTCATTTTTATTGTTGTTTGGTAGTGGCCAACACCAAACCCTTCCTACTATCACGATCCCAACCAAGGTAGTGAAGAATACGAAAAGGGAAGTAGATAATAGAATTTGATTGATGTGTTCTCATCTAATCAACCAAACCTAACCAAGGAGAGGTTGACTTGGACTATTAGTAATGGTTAATTGGCACGCCATGGTAGCCGACCAAGCGCCATGGTGAGATTCAATCTTCACCTTAACAAGAGGGCTAGAAGAACCTAAGTTACTATCCTGCATGCGATTCATTAATTATAGTTATGTATCTAGGGTAACCAAGTCGACGAACCATGGGGAACACAATTCCCAAGTTGTTCCCAAAATTGAGTGTTTCATTGCGTTATAGTTAGTGTTTGTTTTAGTTTGTTTTAAACCACAGAAAAGAACCCCATTTGGAGATTGTTGTCATAAATAATAGAAGTGATTAGTAGTGAAGTCTTGTAGTCAAGCCCTGTATTCCCTGTGGATTCGACCCTAACCTCTATTAGGTTAATTAATGATAGCGACCACTTTCTTATTGGAGCGTGACCATCATCAGGTAGGAGACGAAGAACTAGGGGAGTGAATCCATCCCAAAACTGGGTCATCTCAGTGGCTAATGAGGATGTACTATTGTACAAACCTATCTTATGCTGGCTACATAGTTTATGAGTTTGAGTAGTTTATTCTAATCTCACCCATATTGGTGCTCAATCCTACTCCTAAAATACTTTCTATATCTCATACTAAAAAATTATAAAATCTTAAAATCTAATTTTCTTAGGGACTTAGCCCAACTTACTACTTTTTTTCTTGAATTAATTTCAAGGTTTTCAAGACTACATCATTAACAGTAAATATTATATAACCATGCAACTTCATACTCAAAGCAGTTAAAAAAACATAATTTCATATGAAAAGGTGTGCATAAGCCTCATCTAGATGGAATTTAATAATACGGGATGAAAAGTTTTGATCTTACGATTTAACCGGAAACTTGTATGGAATTCGGGATTTTTATAACCCAAAATAATAATAATATAGATTTTGAAAGGCCTTACATACCTTGGAATGACTTCATGGAAGATTTGGAGAAATTGCTAAACTCTACTATCGATTCTTGAATTCTTGAGTGTAAGTTCTTGAGAGGGTTTGTGTGCTTTTAGAGAATGAATGAAGAAAATAACGTTTTAGGGACTAAATATGGCTTAAAAATGGATTAGTTTAGGATATAGGGCGTGCAAACAGTCTAATTTACCCTTTCCCATATAAAAAACAAAACAGCACCGGAATGCGCACTAGCGTAAATTCCCACTTTTTTGCGAAATTTCAATTTTGTCAATGTTTAGGAAATTCGAAGTGTGGTTCTGCATCGTGGAAGGGGCACGGAATCCCCACTGTTTTTGATTTTCTTGGGTAAAATTAATTAGTATTTTTTCATGTTAAAGTGGAGTTGAGACCATTTTCTCACACAGTTTTTCGCACTGATCACAAATCCGATCTCGGATTTGCAATCGGAGCATGGGAAGGCACGTTACATGAAAGGTTGATTCTAGGGGTATTTTCATCTTTTCATGAGGGTGTCACAATATCTCTTCCTTGGGATCTTTCATCTTGAATGATAACGGTACAAAGAATTCGGCTCAAGACAATGAGGTTACCACACTTTAAACTAACATAAGTACTCTTAAGTATGTAAGTTTACCTTGAAGGTCCTCATTTGGGCCGATGAATAGGTGTGCATACTTGACCTTCATGTCCTCTTCTTCTTCCCATATGGCTTCTTCTACGAATTAGTTTCTCCACAAAACGTTCACCGAAGCATTCTCCTTGATTCTCAACTTATGAACTTGATGGTCTAACATTTGCACCGGAATCTCTTCATAAGACAAGTTGTCCTTAATTCCAACACTTTCAACCAGAATAACTAGAGAGGGATCTCCCAAGCACTTCTTAAGCATGAAAATATGAAATATCGGATGTATAGCACTCCACTCTGCTGATAATTCTAACTCGTAAGCAACGCCTACCCACTCTTCTCAGGATCTGATAAGGCCCAATATATCGTGGGTTGAGCTTCCCCTTCTTTCTGAATCTCATAACTCCCTTCATTGGAGATACCTTCAAGTACACCCAATCGCCTACCTCAAACTCCAAGTCTCTACTTTCTAACATCCGTGTAAGACTTTTGTAGGCTCTCAATTTTCTTGAGCCTCTCCTGGATCACCTCCAATTTTCCATGGAATGACGGACTAAATCTTGTCCTATCAGTCATGTCGCACCAACTTCAAACCACCCTATGGGTGATCTACACCTTCTCCCATAAAGAGCCTCATACGGTGCCATTTGTATGCTAGCCTAAAAGCTATTATTATAAGAGAACTTAATCAAAGGTAAATGATCATCCCAGTTACTTTTAAAGTATATCATGCACGCCCTCAACATATCCTCCAAGGTCTGTATAGTTTGCTATGCTTGCTTGTCTGTCTGTGGATTGAAAGTTGTGCTAAGATTCACCTTCGTACCAAGCCCCTTTCTGAAAGGACTTCCAAAACTATGCTATAAACTGAGCTCCTCTGTCTGAAATAATGGACATAGGGAGCCTGTACAGCCTAACAATCTCCTTAAGATAGAGTCTGGCATAATCGTCAGCTATATCAGTCGTCTTGGCAGGTAGGAAGTAAGCTGACTTGGTCATTCTGCCTACTATGACCCATATTGAATCATTCTATCTACGGGATCGAGGTAAGCTTGTTACAAAGTCCATATTAGTCATCTCCTATTTCCTTCTTGGAATCTCTATGGTCTGGGCTACACCACAAGGCCTTTGGTGCTCAACCTTAACTTGCTGGCAATTTGGGCATCCAGACACAAACTCTGTAATTTCCTTCTTCATACCACCCCACCAATAGACTTCTCGCAAATCTCTATACATCTTTGTTGCTCCCGTGTAGATAGAGTATCTGGCATTATGAGCCTCAGCCAAAATCCTATCTCTAAGGCCGTTAACATTTGGCACACACAACCTTCCTTGGTATCTCATGACACCATCTCCCCTTTTTGAGAGCACCAATACTTTCTGCTTCTGAACATCCTCTTTCAATTAAAGGAAGATGTGATCCCTGCCTTGCTTTTCTTTCACTTCTACCACCAAGGATGACTCTGACCCATTTCTGAAGATGGCCCCACCTTTGTCAGAATCTTCAATCTGCACCCTTGAACGGGCTAGTATGTGAACCTCCTTAGCTAAGTCTTTCTTTTTTATCTTCAACATGGGATGTGCTCCCTATGGTCACCCTGCTAAGAGCTCAACAACTACATTAGCTTTACCTGGATTATAGAGGATACTCATATCATAGACTTTCAGAAGCTCCAACCATCTCCTTTGTCTCAAATTAAGCTCCTTCTAGCCAAACACATACTGGAAACTCTTGTGGTGTCTGAATACATCCATGTTCCCACCATATAGATAGTTTCTCCAGATCTTCAAAGCAAACACCACTGCAGCAAGCTCAAGGTCATGAATGGGTAAATTCTTTTCATGAATCTTAAGTTGTCTTGAGGACTAAGCTATTACCTTGCCTCTCTGCATCAACTCACAACCCAGGCCAACTTTAGAAGTATCACAATATACAACAAAATCATCAACTCCATCTGGTGGGGATAAGGCTGGAGTTGTGGTCAACCTAGTCTTCAACTCTTGGAAACTCTTCTCACAAGCTTCGGACCATTCGAACTTAGTCTTCCTCTGAGTCAGCTTAGTCAAGGGAGCTAAGATAGAAGAAAACCCCTCTACAAACCGTTAGTAATACCCTGCTAAACCCAAGAAACTCCCTATCTCTATAGGCGTTGTGGGCCTTGGCCAATTCTTTACTACCTCGATCTTCAGGGAATCTACTTAGATACCCTCACTAGACACAATGTGCCCCAGAAATACCACGGATGCCAACCAGAACTCACACTTAGAATATTTAGCATATAGTTGTTGATCCTGAAGGGTTCGAAGGATAACTCTAAGGTGGTTTGCATGCTCCTCCATACTACGGGAGTATATCAAGCTATTATCTATGAACACAATAACAAACATGTCTAGGTACAGCCTCAACACCCTGTTCATAAGATTTATGAAAGTTGCTGGTACATTCATCAGCCCGAAGGACATGACCAAGAACTCATAATGACCATAGCGATTTCTGAAAGCTGTCTTAGGAATGTCTCTCTTTCTAACTTTAAGCTAATAATATCCAGATCTGAGATCTATCTTGGAAAAATAGCTAGCACCATGAAGTTGGTCGAATAAGTCATCAATTCTGGGAAGAGGATACTTGTTCTTAATGGTGACCTTGTTGAACTGATGGTAATCTATGCACATTCATAGAGAATTGTCACGCCCCACCCTACGGTCGTGACCAGTGTCTGATAGGGACACCTAGACACATGCTAACCTTAAATTCCCAGTGAAACCGACCTTGAAACCTACCAAAATTTTGGTAGAGTTTCCTCTGTTTTATTAACTAACCACACCTACAAAGAAAATCCAACGGCAACCCAGACAACAATGAAAATATATTTTCATTTATACATATACATAAATGCGGGCCAACAAGGTCTCTGCTGCGGTCCTGCCGCCTAATAGTCATGTCACACATAGAGTAATGCGGTCTCGCTGCCTGATCAGGTATCAAATATATATAATAGACCATGTGCTCAAGTATCTCTCACATACCCACTACCCACTAGTATCCACAGACCTCTATACAAAGATG
>JAABOM020020868.1:0-18424 GCA_011800125.2 Solanum clarkiae
TTTATACTCAGAATTTTTGAGTTCTTTTCAAAAATTTTGTCCCAGCTTCAATGTTGTTCGATGTTGATAACTAATCAAAATTATCTTTGAGAATTTTTGAGAAGGATCTCAAAAATTCTGTCTCAGTTAAAATTTTATCATGCTCTGAATTTCATTTGTTGGAGTAGACCCCTTCGTTCAGAATTTTTTTAACTTCCTTTCAAAAATTCTGTCCCAGTTTCCTTTCTGGGAGTATGACAGAGCCGTTGTGGCGCCTACGTATCCTCTTGAGGCAGGAATCAGGTCAAACATAGTTCCCATTTGGGAAGTAGACCAAATATAGATTTTGAATAAAAATTGACCGAGGCCTACATAGGCCGCCTACGTATCTCATTCTTGAGAATCAGGTCAAACATTGTTCATTAGATAACAAACAGAGAAATGATTACAATCAAATAATCCGATTACAAAGGAATGATTACAATCAGAAAATGCGATTACAGGAAAAGAAAGCTTCAAATCTCCTATCATAGCACTTCTTGGTCATATATGGGCACCGACCGTAGTGGGCAAATCTTGTCTTGCACCAATTTTCTACTTAGTTGGTGATGTTCTCTCCATGGTCAGGTAAAGGATTCTGGTTGACGTTGGGAGCAACAGTCCGAAGAGCAACCACGTCTTGGTCAATTAGGTCTTGGATCTTATGTTTCAGATTAAAACAATTTTCAGTATCATGCCCGACACTGTTGGAATGGTAAGCACAAATTTGATCGCCTCGAAAAAAATGAGAATTAGTGTCCATGGCTTTCGGAGGGATGGGATGGATCAATCCTGCCTCTAACAATCTCTCGAAAAGCTTAGTTCTACTCTCGGCGAGTGGAATGAATGCCCTAGATGGTTTTGGGTTAGGAGGATTATAGTTGTTCTGCGGGGGTGGAGGCACTTGATTATCATTGGGTTGGTTTTGGCGGGGAGGTGTAGTGACCTAAAATCTTGGTGGTGGTGATTGGTAGTTAGGAGTTCGGTGATTTGGGGTAGTTTAAAGATCTGTCTAGTGGAAATACTTTTCATTTTTTTCTCCTCCCGTCGACTGCTGCTTCCTTCTTCTTTTGCAAAGAAATCTCGAGTTATATAGGAGATTTTGGATTTCCCGTTAGCAAGGAATGGAAAAAGGGAAAGGAAATCGGGAAATGGGAACGAGGTATGGGAAAGGGGGAAAAATGATTTGGGAAAAGAGGGAACGCTCGCGTGAAGGGGAGTGGGACAACGGGGAATAGGTTTTGGGAAATGGAGAAGGCGTGGGAGAAGATGGGGAGGCGGGCGGCGCATGCGTTGTTGTCGGGGACCGTTGGGAATGGGAGAGAGGGGAGGCAGCTAGGGTTTGGAAGGGGAAAGGAGAAAATAGGAAAGAAGAAGGAGAAAGGGGAGTGGGGATAGTATATACCGGGCGCGTGTCCCTCACGCGCTCGTAATAATTTTTTTTTTGAAAAATTATTTAAAAATAATTAAAAATAAAAATAAAGCCCCGTGAATAATTTGACACCGTGGAGGGTAAAAATTGGGTGTCAACAGCGGGAACCATGAAGAACTAATAAGGTAAAATCGGATAATTCATAATTCTTGGAGAGTGTGTATGCAATTATTAATTAGCTCTCTTCGTTTTGCATGTTATCTGATGGTGCCCAACACTAGAATCCGCCTAGTGTCACTGACTGGACCAAGGTAGTATTGAACAGGAAAAGAGATTAATTAACAAGATTCGATTGATGTGTTCTCGTCTAATCAACCAAACTAGGCCAAGGGAAGGTTGTACTGGACTAATAGGTAAGGGTTAGTAATGCACACTATGGAGATGGGCTAAGTCGCATAGTGAAATTCAGCTTCACCTTTGACCAAAGAGCTTGGTGAACTTAACTTACCGTTTCGCATGCTACACACTAGAAAAGAATTAGATTATCTAGTGATACTAAGGGACTCATGTGGAACACATTACCTAGTTTTTCTCCATATTGGTTTCTCTCTTGTGTTAGTTTAGTTTTATTTTTCCTTGATTATTACAAACCTCCTTTCTTTAGGGAAGTAAGTTGGTTAACGACTCAAATTACCATCATTGAATTCTCTTGAGTCTACGTATTCCCTGTGGGTTCGACCCTAACCTTTGTTAGGTTCTATTTCTTGACAACAATCGCTTATCCTCTAGATGGAGGTGTAACTTGGGCGACATTAGGGGGTTTGTAAACTTATAGAAAGAAATCATAAACTAAGACAAGTGTGAAATCAGTATGAAGAGTAACTAGGGTATTGTGTTCCCCTTGATTCCCTAAGTATTACCATATCATTAAATTCTTTTCTAGTGTGTAGCATGCAGACAGTAAGTTAAGTTTACCAAATCCTTTGATTTAGGCGAGAGGTAAATTTCACTATGATTTGATCTATCCTCGCAGTGTAACATTACTAACCCTTATCTACTGTTCCAGTACATCCTCCTTTTGATCTATTTTGATTGGTTAGACGAGAAACATCAATTGAATCCTATTAATTAATCTCTTTTCATATTCACTACTACCTTGATCCAGTCAGTAACACTAGGCGAGTTCTAATGTTGGCCACCATTAAAAAGCATTCAAAACGAAGAGAATTAATTAGTATGCACACTTTCCAAGAATTACGAATTATCCAATTTTACTTTATTACTTCTTCATGGTTCCCATAATCCTAGTTGTAGATTTGGCTACTCATTACAGTGTAGATGCAAGAATCATGAAATTGAATAGCATAATTAAGCACTTACACAATGGAAATTAAGAACAAGAAATCCAAGCTCTTTACTAAAGATCACAAGTATGAATTAAGAACACAAAATATTATTTCACCTAACTATCTCATAGTGTTTCTCATTTTTCTTACTGACTCTTTAATGTTCCATGCAAAAATAACCGAAAATCCTATTTATAGTATTTAAAATACAAGATCAAATCAAAATAGGAGAATTGAGTCGGCTGGCTCTACAAAAAACTCTACGGGCTGTATAAAGTTCTACAACTCGTAGTCAGGCTTTTGTGGATTCCTTCAGCAAATCTGGGGGTGACATCTATGAGAACCATCTACGGGAGGGCTTTTTCTGATGACTTTTCAGCAACTCCCCACTTTCTGATCCTCAAGGTACAACAACAGTCTATGACTCATATAATCTTTTACGGTTCGTCTGCATGTTTGTAGACTTACTATAGAAAATCTTCCCTTTTGTTATATTTTGATACGAACCCTACTTTGTTGCCCATGGAAACTTCCACGACCATAAAAGGTATCATAGAACAGCAACTTCTTCAAATTTTGCACACTTAGCTCAAAAATCATGTCAACCCTTTAATCGTGCAAAACAAACATAAAAACACAACAAAATCTACTAACATCGCTATGAGAACACATAAAATTCCAAGTTTTAAGCATCAAAAGTATTGTATTTTCATAGCACATCAGCACCCTCAACTTAAAATTGTTGCTTGTCCTCAAGCAACGTACTTAAACTACATAAGCATTACAGTAACACACAGACCTCATTCTAAAGGCATACATCATATCAAACTAAAGCACAGGGTACACCTCTCTTAAAAACGTATCAGATAGTTATCAAGAAAACTAATGCAAATCAACATATATGACAGTACAACTATGACAAGCAAGGCGATTATCAATAAAGCAACACTCACTGAGTTAGTCTATGATAGACAGTGCAATGAAAGTACACTCAGAGAAAGAAATCCCATACCTCTCTCATGATGATATTTTTAGATGCAATGCTTTGGACTACACAAAATCACTTACTCTCACAAAAGATATTCACATACCTTGTTCAATGCCATATGCTTGCCCCTATACTCATGATTATGACCTTTGACTACTTGGACTAGGATTACTTTAGGACTTTATTGGCTTGTAACGTAGGCTAAGGGGGCTTTGGTGAGATGTTTTGGTAACATAGTGACTAAAGGCCCTCCTTGGCGCTGTATTTTTTCTACACTTTTGCCCTACCAACACTGTCTTTGTTTACCTCATTCTCTCTTTCTCCTATTTCAAGCTGTTCTGAGTGCCTTACTCTCTTTTTTTGTCCTTTGTTTTCACATTATTTTTCTTTTTAGCTCATTGATTTAGGCATCCGTTCATTTATCTTGCACGCAGAACTCATTTTTATCACTTTTTCATGTATCACTAGCTTCCACCTTATTTTGTGTATTTACCCTTACACCAGCCACCCTCAACTTAGGCTTTTGGCCTAAGTTGAGGTGCACAATATCCATCCTAGGAACCAGGGCCACTTTTGGCAGCACCCTCGACTTAAGCTTTTTGCCTTAATCAAGGTTCACAATGTTCAAGGAAGGACCGGGGCCAATTCAGGATTTTACATCTGACAAGGCTAAGTAACTTAGGTTTTTACAAAGAAAGGAGTACATGCAAGGCTCAAACATGGGATCAAGAGATACTTTATACATTTCATTGGTTATTTAGGCTAAGTGGACTAATATGAACTATGGCCTAAGATCCTTTCCTAACCAACATACAATCTAAGTTAGAGTAACAGGGCAAGTTCCGAATTGAAGCACAACATATGAATTTAGCAAAGAAAGCCCACACAAACATGGCACGGATTACACTATTAACAAAGACTCTTCTATCATGTTTTTCATCACATTTTGTGACGAACCAAGCCTAGGGCCTAGACGTGGCACGGTGAATTGGAACCCGAAGGGGACCCCAAATAAGCGTCTTAGCATATTATTTATATATCTTTGGTCGCGGAAGCAATTAAACAACAACAATAAGAGAGAATAAATAAGGATAAAGGGACTAAGGGAAGTCTTTAATAGTATAAATAATAAAGAGTCAAATCTCAAAGCATAATTACATCACTTGTCCAACAATACCTCTAACATAGATTGGGCAGGGGCCAAGACAACTTTTCGGGCTCACCTTTTTAGTATCAAGGTTCAACATAAAGAGATAACCAAAATAAGAGTGCAAAGCTAATGTCCCCGAACTTGAGGACTCACCAATAGCTTATCTTCAAGATGACCAACTAGCCACGGGGAGGATGATCGTGAGGGCTCCGATTCCTACATGGCATCATGTAGGCATAGAGTATGCGTTAGTACATTTGAATGTACTAAGTATGTAGGATGCAATGCAATAAGAGATGGGAAACATAAACAAAATACAGATACATAAGCAATGGGTAACTATAATAGCAATGTGGCATGCATAATCGATGCTTGAATAAAAACATACTTATATAAAACATATTGCATCTGAAAGAAGACCATCTTTATAGACCAAGCAAACTAGCATATGAAATACAAGGCATATCACCCCGTCAAAGGTGATTGAGGTATCTATTCCTCAATTGGTAGTACGGGCATAGCACCCCCCGACAAGGTGGCCAAGGTATATACCCCTCAACATGGTAGTACGGGCATAGCACCCCCCGATAAGGTGTGGTCATCTTACAGTACTATTGATACTTTTCAAGAAATCATCACATACAAACATTCCTTTATTCATCATAAAGTCACTTGACTCATAAGTCATACAATAGATCATCAATAACTCAAGAATCCATAACCGGATATTTTATCAAACACTTGGTCGGTGTGTAATACTAGTTCAAAATCATGCAATTCAAGAGTGAAATCATGTGAGAAAACTTAACGTAAATCTGCCACGACCCAAGCATAGGGCCTAGATGTGACCGGCGAATGGGGAATCTTGAAGGAACTCCAAACAAGCCTCATAACATATCATTATACATCCTTGGTCACCGAAGCAATTAAAATGACAATGAGAGATAAGCATAAATAAGGGAATTAGGACTAACGGTAAACTTTCATATCATAAAATCAAGAAACAAGAGATTTAATGCTCATAGCATAGATACATAAATGTCCAATAACACCTCTACTACATAGATATCAGAGGCGGGGCCATGACAAACAACCGATCTCACCCTCATAGTCAACACATAAATAAAGGAAAGATAATCTTAGTGCATAGCAATAGATCATAAGCAATGTCCCCGAAATGGAGGACTCACTAACAAGCTTGAGAGACAATCGTACTAGCCACGTAGAGGAGGAGGATGATCAAGCGGTGCTCCAGTTCCTACATGGTGATATTATATAGGCATAGAGTATGCATTAATATATTTGAATGTACTAAGTATTTAGGATGCAATGCAATAAGAGATATAGACAAAATACATAATCATGAGTAATAGATAGCATACTATCAATATGACATGTATGAATGATGCTTGAAGTAAAATCATGCTTGTCTAGGGCATAATACGAGTGTAAGGAGTGACCATTATAGTGCAATGCAAGGCCTACCACCACCTTGGAGAGGCGCATGAGGTACAAAACCTTCATGAGTTTGATGGAGTACAAACTCCCCCACCAAGGTTAACGGAGTACAACCCCCACCCCAATCAAGGTTGATGGATACGAACCCCCTAGCAAGTTTACTCGGGCCTACCACTCCTGAGCTAGAAGATTGAGGTACTAACCCCTCAATAGGTTACCCGGACCTACAACCCCCGAGCTATCATCCCCAACACTATAGAGATAATATTATATATATACACTCCTTTCATCATTATATATATGCATTCCTTTTCATCATCATATCATTATCATTCCATCATCCTTTCATCATCATCTAGTTATCCAACTCATAAGACATGCATTGGACCTTCAATTCCTCAAGAACCCATAACCGAATATTTTATCAAACACTTAGAGATGTGTAGTGCTAGTGTAAAATCATACAATTCAAAAGTGTTATCATACGAGAAAATTCAATGTAAAACCATCAATAGATACTTGGTAACACCCTCAAGATATATACATCAAAACTCTTCATCAAATTTTACAGTAGATCTTAGATTCATACCTCAAAACATAGTAAAACAGTCACAATTTCATAAACCCCAACATAGTATGCAGTGGTTTCCATAATAGATAAAACCCATGAGTAAATCAACTTTAAATCATGTAATTTTTAAGAAAAAGAAGCTTGGCCATCATGGGTGAAAGGAACCCATGAAAGAAACTCACATGCCTTAGCTTTGGAGATGAATTTGTGAAGATTGGAGGTGGAAACTTGAAACTTGAGAGGAAATCCTTAGATCCGTATGAGGTTTGAGACTTGAATTTAGGAGTATAATATTTGGCTAAGTGTTTGAATGAGTATTGGGGAATGTTTAGAATGATATGAGGGTGAGAAATGGCTAAGTAAAGGTATTTTCACGTTTGGGAATACATAGGCCCAAGACCCCAAAGTCTTGGACCGCATAAAATTTAACTGGGTAGAAATACACAGGTCCACATGGCAGACCTGTCATAAAATCAAGCTTTCTTCATCTGGGCGACTTACCCGCGTCGCCAGGGGCGCTCAAACCTCACAGAAATTTACGTTCTTGGAAAATTGAAATTGCTAATCGTTTGCTCTTAAATCGGGGTTAGACCCATTTTCCACTCAATTTGTCTTCCTGAACAAGAATATGAAGTTGAATTTTGGATATCGCAAACAAATTTTGAGATATGAGGAAATTACGATTCTAGGCACTTCCGAGGCACATTTTCAGGTGCATTTTTGGGGTCGTTACAAAATTATCCCATCAACACTTGGTAATACCCTCATAAAAAATACATTGAAACCCCTCATCAAATCTCATAGTAGATCATAGATTCATAGCTCAAAACATGCTTAAATAGTCAACGTTTTATGAAATCCCAATATAGTTCATAATCAAATTCATAATAAGAATACCCATGATAAATCAACTTGAAAACATGCAATTTACTTAAAAAGGAAAGTTGGGCACCATGGGTGAAAGTACCCAATGGTTGAAACCCACATACCTCAAATTTAGAGATTTTCTTAATGAAGATTTGAATGAGAACTTGAATCTTGATTGAATTTCTTGAGATTGGAATGAGTTTGGAACACTTGATTTTGGGTGAAATGTATGGCTAAGTGTTAGAGAGGGTTTTGGGGAATGTCTTGAATTATATTGGGCTGAAAAATGACTAAGTATAGGTGTTTTTACGCATAGGAGGGCTTAGGCCCAAGACCCCAAGGCCTTGGACCGAACAGGAAAAACTGGCAAACAAATAACACAGGTTTGCGCCCTGGCTGCGTCGCGCCAGGGATGCGAATCCTCTCTGGATAAGCAAATTTTTGAAAAATTATTTTTCGTTATGATTTCTCTAAAATCGGGGACCAATTTCTCACTCAATTTTTCCCCTTGATCACGAATATAAAGTCGGATTTTCGACATCATGCATGGATTTTGAGATATATGGAAATTACGATTATGAGCATTTCCGAGGCACATTTTCGAGCACTTTTTGGGGCGTTTCAATTTTATCCTCACTTATCAGAACAAGCATTGTAAAACAATCAAAAATGTATGGTTGCTATCAAGACTAACTAATAGAAAATTTGATGGGTATCATTTTTCACATTTCACACAAAAACAAACATATGCCATAGACATTAGTAATACATACTACTAATACTACCCACACATCCTAAACATGTTGGTTCAACAGAAAATAAATATCTTTGGGGAAAAAGAACAAAGGCAAGAAAACCCCTGGATTTAAAATTTGGAATAGTTATAGGACAAGGTTAATCAGACTTCACTGAAGCCTATAACTATGCACACCCCATTGAAAAAGATTTGCATTATCCATAATGAACAAAATAAACTAATAAAGAACAGTGGTAAGAAAACAAACTTGGGCACCTAAGCGCCGGTCTCTGGCTAAGTCTGGCCACCCTTAACTTTCCAGGTGGCCTCCTCAGTAGTAGAAGCATGTCCGGGAGGGCCAGTACCCCTCACTCCCTCAAGTTCACGAGCCTACCTCAACTCCTCATCCTAAATCGACTATATCTTGGAAAGCTCTAACTCCTACTCTTATGTCATCCCCGTCTATAGTCTCACTATATCATGATCATCAACACAGGGCCTCTTTGCGAGGGAAGTGTGTGATGGGTCCTCAAGAGTAAATAAATAAACCACCTACACCAAGGGTTCAGCCAATGGGAACATGACCATGTTGCCAATACTACTGTTATATCAGCCCAGAGCTGTTGGATCTCCTTCTGAAGGGCCATCATTGATGTCGCCCAAGTTACACCCCCTTTTAGAGGATAAAGCAGTCGATGTCAAGAAATAGAACCTAAATAAGGTTAGGGTCAAACCCATGGAGAGTACGTAGACTCAAGAGAATTTAATAATTGCAATTCGAGTAGTTAACCAACTTACTTCCCCAAAGGGGGGTTTTGTAATAATTAATGGAAAGTAAAACTAAACTAACACAAACAAGAGAGAAATCAATATATATAGAGAAACTATGGTATTGTGTTCCCTATGATTCCCCAACTCAGTCTCATCGGATAATCTAATTCTTTTCTAATAAGTATCATGCAGGACAGTAACTTAAGTTTAGCAATTGCTTTGCTCAAAGGTGAGAGGTGAATTTCACTATGTGACTTGGCACATCTCCACAGTGTGCATTACTAACCCTTACCTATTAGTCCCAGTACAACCTTCCCTTAGCCCAGTTTGGTTTACTAGACGAGAACACATCAATTGAATCCCGTTAATTAATCTCTTTTCCTAGTCATTACTATCTTGGTCCAGTCAGTAACACTAGGTGGGTTCTAACGTTGGCCACCATCAAAAAACATTCGATATGAAGAGAATTAATTAATACATACATGCAAAATTTCCAAGAATTATAAATTATCCAATTTTACCTTGTTAGTTCTTCATGGTTCCCACAATCCTAGTTGTAGATTTAGCTATTCATGCTTTGTGCAGATGCAAGAATTATGAATTGGAAGAATATAATTAACACTTACACAATTGAATTAAGAACAAGTAAATCAATCTTCCAAGAGAATCACAAAATTAAAGATGAAATTAGAACACAAGTGTTCTCAAAATCTCTTCAATGTAACCTCACTATTTTCTCTCTCTAATTAATGAGTTATTTGAATACTATTCGAAAACTTCTGAAAAATAACCTAAAAACATATTTAAAATAAGTAAAATACAATTCCTAAACATAGTAGGATAACTAGTCTACACGCCATAAGAAAGGGGTTTATGGCTCGTATTGCATTCCACAGACCGTAATCGGGGTCTCATACAAAGCTTCTAGAAATTTGGAGTTCAGGTCCATGACACTCTTCTATGACTCATAAAGTAATATACGACCCATATGGGAGTTTCGTTTGATGAATCTTCATAAAGTCCCAATCTCTAATCCTCAGGGAATGAACCATCTTCTACGACTCATAAATCATTCCATGACTCATCTTCATGTTGTAAAATCAACTTCAGAAAATAGCTTTTCACTAGAATTGTCCATGGAACCCACTTCACGACCCATGGAATAATCTACGGCCCATAAAGGGTCTAGTATTGCATCAAAATTTAGCAACTTTTGTATTTCTTCCCAAAATCAAGGCCAAACCTGTAATCCTTCCAATATATCACAAAAACACATAAAATTAACTAATATGAGAACACACAAAATTTCATGTTTTAAGCATCAAAAGTGTAATATTTTGATAGCATATCAACACCCTCAACTTAAAATTATTTCTTGTCCTTAAGCGACGGACTCAATCTACATAGATAATACATCAGCACACAGACCTCAACTCAATGGCATACATCACATCCATCACAAACTCAGATACCCAAACCACAAAAAAGAATTAGATAGCCATCTAGCAAACTAATACAGATTAGTGCATGTGAAAATACAACTATGGCAAGTGAGTTACTATCAACAATCCACAATCGCTGATAAGTCTAATGCTAACAATGTAATGTAAGTGCCCTCACAGAAAGAAGTCTCATACTTGACACTCAATGTTGCTCTCATGTTGAACCTTGGGACTATGAAAATCATTCACTCTCGCAAAAGATAGTCATACATCATGCTTAATACCATAGTCTTGCCCCTATACTCATGACTAAGACCTTCAACTACTTGGACGAGGATCACTTTAGGACTTTCTAGGCTTGTAATATAGGCTCAGGAGGCTTTGGTATGGTATTTTGGGAATATAGTAACTAAAGGCCCTCCTTGGCACTGCTTTTTTCTACACTTTTGTCCTACCAACTCTGTTGTTTTTATCTCATTCTCATTTTCTCCAATTTCAAGCTATTCTTTTCATTTTTTTAGCCTTTTGCCTTACTTTTACACTTTGTTTTTCTTTTTAGCTCACCACTAACACATCACTTCATTTTCTTGCACCCAGTATATGATTTTTCTTCTTTTTCTCTGTATCACTAACTTCCCCTTATTTTTGTGTTTCACCCCTATACCAACCACCCACAACTTAGGCTTTTAGCCTGAGTTGAGGTGCACAATATCTATCCTCAGAACCATGGCCACTTTTGGTAGTCGCTCTCAACTTTGGTTTTTTTGCCTAAGTCAAGGTGCACAATGTTCAACGAAACACTAATGCCAATTTCAGGATTTTACAACTAATAAGGCTAGAATCAGGTGTTTGCAAAGAATAAGTACATATTAGGCTCAAACTTTAAGAACAAGGGATTTAGTGCAATTTTTGTTGGTCATTTAGGCTAAGTGGGTTATTAAGAAAAAAGGCCTAAGATCCTTTCTCAACCCAATTAATCTATAGTACAACTTAGAGTAGCAGGGCAAGTTCTGAATTACCACAAAATACATGATTCTAGCAATTTAAACTTACACTCATATGGCACCGACTACATTATCAACAAATCATGCTTTCCATCTCAATTTATCCTCACTTATCATAACAAAGATTGTCACATACCTAAACATGCATGGTTGTTATCTAGACTACTAATCAAAATTTTTGTTGGGTATCATATTTCAAACAAAACAAAAAAATATGTTATATTCCACAGGTATTAATACTCTATGTTATAAATACTATCTAAACATCCCAAACATATCAGTTCAACAGAAAGTAAATATCCATAGGGAAAAGGAACATAGACAAGAAAACCACGGGATCAAAATTTAGGGTAGTTATGGACCCAAGCTACTCAGACTTTACTGAGGTCGATAACTACCCACACCCCATCGAAAAAGATCTGCATTGTCCCCAATGCACATAATCTAACAAAAATAAAACATAAAGGGATAAAAAATCATACCTGGACGCCTAAGCGCCAGTATCCACCTTGGGATTCCTCCCAAGCAGTGCTTGATTTATTATCGCGACCTGACTTGGACAAATTGGTTACACAGACTTCACCCATTGCCCAGACTTTATTCTTCAGATTATCTAGCCGCTTCATGTACTGACAAATATTAAAGATGACCAGTTCAATATAAACCTGAGCTGACTGGCTTCCATATCTACTAGCACTCACTCAGTGGCTAGGAACGGACTTCCCAAGATGATCGGGGCGTCAAAGTTGACTTCACAATCTAGGCTCACAATGTCTATGGGGAATATAAACTTTTCAACTTTGACCAGCACATCATAAAGTATCCCCACAGGCTTCTTCACTGTGAGATCAGCCATCAATAACTACATGCTCGTCAGAGTAGGGGCTCCCATTCCTGGATTTTTGAAGATCGCAAGGGGCATCAGATTAAAGTTGGCACCTAGATCACATAGTACCCTTGTGAACTCCACATCTCCAATGGTGCACGATATGATGAAAGCACAGGATCTTCTCGCTTCTGAGCCAAGGACCTCATAGCAATAGCACTGGAATGCTGAAGCTCTTGGGGAGAGCTCTTGACTCATAGTGCACTTTTTAGTAACTAGGTCCTTCATGTACTTAGCATACCCTGGCATCTTCTCCAATGCCTCAATGAGAGGGATATTGATGAAGAGTTGTTTCAGCATGGAGAGAAAGTGATTGAACGTGCCTTCCTCCTCTCTCTTTTTGATTCTTTGAGGGAAAGGAGGAGGAGGCCTAGGAATGGTCTTCAACTTCTGTGGTGCATCAGCAGCTTCACTCACCCCCATCCATTCCACAATCACCTCCTACATCAGCACCCTTCATCGTAACTGCCTCCTCTCGAACATTATCCTCATCAACTGGCATGGGAGGATCAATGGTGCTCTTGCCACCCTAAGTAGTAACGACTATACATTGCCCTTCATTTATAGGATTCTGAACTATGTTGCTAGGCAGTGTAACCCTCTGACGTATAGTAAATTAGTCGACACTTGGCCAATCTATTGTTCAAGTTATTTGACAGCCATAAGATGAGACTTAATTTTCTTATTGATACTAGAAATCTCATATTCGTACCTCTCAAAGTCTTATTCTGTGTCTCAGCTTTATTCAATAGGTGATCAAACATCTCCTCAATTCTGGAACTACTTGCACCTGCATCTAAAGCCATCTCTGCAACCCTAATCTGCATCTCTCTCTTAGACCCTTATTCCTATCATAATATCCTCCGCGGTTGTTCTAAAAGCTCTATCTCTATTGAAGTTTTGACCTTGGTTTCCTTGACCTTGGTGCGTTGATTCGAAAATCCCTCATCTGATCAGCAACAAAACATACGTCCTTATCATAATAAGGCTCATCAAACATGGGTGCATGTGGGGGTTGATGAACCACTGCATTGACTCGCTCTTGGTTCTGCTTCATCATCACCTCCATTCCTGTGCGAATATGGGGAAGCTTTTGCATGATTTTTTCATTGATCCTTGCTTACTCCGAACAAAAACTGACAGCACATGAACTTTTTTAGTGGATTCTCTATCTCTCTGCCCCCATGCATGATTAGTCTTGACCACTTTCTCTATCCGCTCTGCGATCCTTGCAAATGGTTGATCCAAGAATATGCCCCCATGATAGTGTCAGCACAAGCCTGACTATTCTCATCAAGGGCATGGTAAAAGATATCCACCAAGGCATCATCAACTATCTTGTGGTCTGGAACACTCCCCAAGCATTTGGTGAACTGCTCCCAAGTAGTACTGATTGAATCACCAGGAAGTTGCTCAAATTTGTTGATCTGATTCTTCAACTTGAGCTTCTTCGATCTAGGGAAGTACCTCTCCAGAAAGGCCTTCTGCATGTCTGCCCAACTGGTGGTTGAACTTTGAAAGAGCTCAGATATCCATAATGTTGCATTGCCTATAAGAGACAATGGGGAGACACAAAGTCCCGTAACATCCATAAATAGATTTTGTGTTCCCATCACATTCTTGCAGATGAATGCAACATTGTGTAGATGGCTATGAGGATCCTCTGCTGGTAAGCCCGTAAATAGTCCATGGTTCTATAGCATCTGAAGCAACCCACTCGAGATTGTGAACTTTGTATTTGTCGGTAGTAGTGGCAACACAATAGCTCCAGTCATCTCCATATCCATAGGATTTAGCCTGTATTGGTTCCACTGGTAAGCATTGGCATAAAATCCCTATGGCTATGGAGCAATATCCTCAAGAGGAGGTGGGTTCTTATGAACAGCATTCTCATTATTGTTCCTGTTTAGACTTGCATTGGTCGCATTTTTGGAGTTGGCTTGGGTCATTCCCATCAATGTTCTGTGGATCTCCGGGTCAAATAGAGTCAAAGGTCTACCTTAACTTCATGTATTAGGCATACACTACCCCTACACCCTGTAAAGAAACAAAAACAAAAACAAAATGTAAAATGTGGGAAATAAGGATTAACAACCATTCTATGAATTAACTAAGTCTAGCCATATTCCCAGGCAATAGTACCAAAATCTTGATGTCGCCCAAGTTACAACTCCTTTAAGAGGATAAGGCAGTCGTTGTCAAGAAATAGAACCTAACCAAGGTTAGGGTCGAATCCACAGGGAATATGTAGACTCAAGAGAATTCAATGATTGCAATTCGAGTAGTTAACCAACTTACTTCCCCCGAGGGGGTTGTATAATTAATAAAAAATAAAACCAAACTAACCAACACAGGAGAGAAATCAATATATGGAGAGAAACTAGGGTATTGTGTTCCCCATGATTCCCTAACTCAGTGTCATCAGATAACGTAATTCTTTTCTAGTGTATAGCATGTCGGACGGTAAGTTAAGTTCACCAAGCCTTTTTTGTCAAAGGTTAGAGGTGAATTGCATTATGTGA
Source organism: Solanum clarkiae (assembly GCA_011800125.2). Classification (NCBI taxonomy): domain Eukaryota; kingdom Viridiplantae; phylum Streptophyta; class Magnoliopsida; order Solanales; family Solanaceae; genus Solanum; species Solanum clarkiae. The sequence continues at coordinate 15,132 of JAABOM020020868.1, forward strand.
CTTGGCCCATCTCCATAGTGTTCATTACTAACCCTTACCTATTAGTCCCAGTACAACCTCCCCTTGGCCCAGTTTGATTGATTAGACGAGAACACGTCAATCGAATCTTGTTAATTAATCTTGTTTCCTATTCATTACTACCTCGATCTAGTTAGTAACACTAGGTAGGTTCTAATGTTGGCTATCATCAGAAAACATTCGATATGAAGAGAATAATTAATACATGCATTCACACTTTCTAAAAATTATGAATTATCCGGTTTTACATTGTTAGTTCTTCATGATTCCCACAATCCAAATTATGGATTTAGCTACTCATGCTTTGTGTAGATGCAAGAATTATGAATTGAAAGAACATAATTAAACACTTACACAATTGAATTAAGAACAAGCCAATCCAACTTCCAAGAGAATCACAAGTTTAAAGATGAAATTAGAATACAAGTGTTCTCAAAATCTCTCCAATGTAACCTCACTATTTTCTCTCTCTAATTACTGAGTTCTCTGAGTATTATCCGAAAAATTTTGAAAAATAACATGAAAAACCTATTTATAATAAGTAAAATACAAGTCCTAAACATAATAGGATAACTAGTCGGCACGCCATACGAAAGGGGTTTACCGGTCGTATTGCATTCCACGGCCCGTAATCGAGGTCTTGTACAAAGCTGCTGGAAATTTAGACTTCAAGTCTACAACACCCCTCTATGACTCGTAAAGTAGTTTACGACTCATAAAGGGGTTTCGTCTGATGAATCTTTAGAAAGTCTCAATCTTTAATCATGAGGACACGAACTATCTTCTAGGACTCGTAAATTATTACACGATTGATCTACATGTTCGTAGAATCAACTTCAAAAAATAGCCCTTCACTGGAGTTGTCGACGAACACACTTCATGACCCGTAGAATGATTTAGGCCCGTAAAGGGTCTCGTATTGCATCAAAATTCAGCAACTTCTGCATTTCTTCCCAAAATCAAGGCCAAACCTATAATCCTGCAAATATAACATAAAAATACATAAAACTAACTAACATTGCATTGAGAACACAAAAAATTCCAAGTTTTAAGTATCAAAAGTGTTGTATTTTGACATACATCAGTCATATCTACAGGTTGTGTTGTGTTGAGGCTCTGTTGGACACGCTGCTCAAATGCATCAGTACGGATATCCATGGGCATAATTCTCTCCTGAATAGTGGCCAATATGAACACCTGCATACGAGCCTTAGACTCTAAAATGGCCTGGAAGACCCAGGGCCAGATCTGCTGTAGTAAACGAGTCAACTGTGACTCAGTATGTGCCAGCCTCTATTCCATGGCTTGGATAGAAGTTGCTGACGCGTAGACTATGCCAGCGGGTGTTATCAGTGTGGGCACGACCTCTAGGGCAGCAGTAGTAGTCATAGACCCTCTCTCATTATCACCCCAGTCTGTGGGGGCCTCTAAGTAGTGGTAGCAGCAGCAGTGGTAGTGGATGAAGGCTCAGGAAGTGGCACAATAGTGAACATCTCTAGCATCTGAGTAGGACGGCACGGTGATCGCTAGAAGGCCATTAGATTATTGTCGGCCTTGATCAGGTTGGAATCTAAAGTCCGTTAAACCTCTATCAATGAGTCTAGATGACGTATAATCTCCACCCTCGACTCTATACAGAGTCTATAGATCAAGCATGGGAAGGGGAAAGAGGTGGACCTCTTCATGACTTCCTCATGCTACTCCACAATAAGGCTAGCCTAATCGATCTCATAGCCAGCCAAGATGTTGACAACTAGTACAGCACGGTCTGACATTAGTGTAATATCAGCAAGTGTAGGCTATATCCATAATCTCACCAGAGCCCACCAAAATTTGGCGGTGAAGCTGAGTGAGGCCTTCATAATAGGCTCTATCGATGTAGCAATCCACTTAGATTCCGGGACCAGCTCAGCAATCTGGTCGATGACCCATCTCATCAAACTGGCCCTACGGGCTGGGTCTCTCATCGGGGTCATATCCCTGGTCTACCCCAATTTCCTTTTGTACTCTATTATAGATTAGGGGTTGGGCACTCACGCCCGAATAGCATGCGGCCGATAGTGCTCTCTGGGATATCCACCTGCCGACCCCTCACCCTAGTAGGTGTCAATCTGGGCTGAGTAAGGGGCTTTTTCCCCTTGGAGGGAGAGCTGAGAATGGTGGCAGCATATGATGCATAAAACTCCCGAACCATGGACAGGGAGTACTTCTGTGACGATCGCGCTAGCTACGGGAGCCCATATCTGATTATAGTGTCATACAGGCATGGGACACTATCCAATCCCAAAGTAATAATGTGGGGCTCCTAAAAATGGAATGAGCTAGTCGGCCCTACTCGTTCTTTTATATGTCCTTCATATAGATGGTCCACAAGCCCTTAATGCTCCATGATTAGATAGAGTATCTGGAGGTGATAGTGATGACAAAGATGTTTCAGAGGACTCTGTCTACGACTCATCGCCAGACCCTGACTTGGACTCCTCTCCAGAAGGAGTCATCTGAATGGAACTGCTATCTTTGTCACCTCTCTCTTCAGACTGAGAAGAGTGGATAATGATAGCCTAGGTCTGGGGCTGCCCAATATGTTTGGTGGCAGCCCATGTTTGTGGTCGCTCAGCGTTCGGGTTAGGCTAGAACTGAGCTCCTCAAGTGAACCACTGGCCTCGGAGGTGCCCTGATCCCCCAAGGGCTCATCTCGCAGTCTCTGCTGCAGGCCTTATCTCATCTCTCCTAGCTTTTGGGCAGTAGTACCTGAACTGTACATATTTAGCAAACAAGATTAGCCCCACGAGTATAGGAATGAAAAGCAAAAAGATTTCAGACCAGTGTTGAATTTTCATAGGCAGGGATCTATGAGACCTATCTACGAGTCAGAAGAATTTATAGCTCGTAGAATGTCTCCTTTGATAGAGTCTCATAAACTTCAAGTTTTTGGAATTTCATACGAGGGGCAACTACTGCTCGTGGAATTTTCCATGGGTCTTAGAAGACCCTTGTAGAGTGTAAAACCAGAAAATTTGATTTCCTGGGTCTATCAAAATGGATCCCATATGACATACTTATCATTTAAATAAGCATCGAAGCAAGACATGACACACCCCCACATTATTTCAACAAATACCCAACACCCCGTACGCAATGATCACACTTGACCCCATAGAATCTCATTTTACATGTTTCCCAAGCAAATCGATCCCTTTTGAATGTACAAACACCAAAGCACACACATATAATCACACGTCGCTTTTCAAGCAATATAGTCTATTCAATTTAAA